>JAVDBV010050859.1:0-42291 GCA_032619315.1 Piper longum
CCCTTCCCCATCCTCCCCACCCCTATTTTTTTGCTCCCAACCTCTAACTGCCAAACAATATCATTATAATTTTTGAAAATAATTACATTTGTCAAACGTTATTTTATAAGCTTTGGTACTTTTAATAACTCTAATAAATTAAAAATCTTGATAAAATTTTCTACTGATTTTATATAAAATTTTCTATTGCAACCAAACGCCCTATAGTGATTAAAAAAAAAAGAATCATCAAGCCGCTCAATTGAAAAAGAATGAGGAAAATAGAACTAGAATAACTATAAGTTCAACTCCTATTCAGCACGATAATATCATAGTGCCATTGCATTTTTGTATTACTATTTGTTATGAAATTTCTTTTCTTCTGATTTATTGTAGATTTACTTTCTCCCATGTACGTCACAATTTCTTTGTTCTTCATCTAGGAGAGTGTTCTTGTTGTACTTGACTCATATATATTCTTATTTATCTTTTCATTTTACTAGAATTTATTGTACAGGGGAAGTAAATTTTACTCAACCTCATCAAATGACGTAGTCAATGCAAAGCAAACTGGAGGTGCTAGGCCATTTCATAATGATATTACTAATAGAGAATTGCCGCAAGAGCAAATTGCAGACATGACTATCCTTCGAACTCTTGCAAAATACTTGTGGCTACAAGACAATATTGAGTTTCGTTTGAGAGTGCTTTTGGCATTGGGCCTTCTTGTAGGATCCAAGGTAAAATTTGGATATATTCAAATGTTATTGTTAATTATTTTTATTGATTCAGTTGATTTTGTTATACGAAACCAAATACCATTCTAGCAAGAACAATTTTGCCATTGTAATTGGTGAGAAACTTTGGAGTCATTGACGACTCCTGCGAAAATGTTTTAGCTTAGATTTTGCATTACTTTGGCTTGAGTGAGAGAAACAAGAGGCAGGCTCCCATTTGTGAAGAAGCATGAACTCACAGGTGACGGGGTGGGATGATCATTAAATTGCTAAGTTGTAGTAATTATTGAATATGAAAAAAGGTTATACTAATAAAATGGCAGTTGTGGAAATAAGAATATTAGGATGGATATTGGATAATGTAAAGAGCCTCTTTATCGAATATTGCACAGTAGAGCAACTGAAGAACATAGTTTGAACATGTAAAAGGAGAACCACTTTTGTGGTAAAGAAATGTTATATACAATTTACCATTGACTAAAAGGGGACATCACCATAAACGAACTAGATGATGCAATAAGCAATTTATGTACTTGTGTGTTCATTTGTTGATGTCATAATGATTTGGGATTGGGTGGATGCTGCCGACAATGATGATTATGATGATTGATACTAAATTTGAACTTAATTTCCTCTACTTGATTGCTTATCTGCAGGTTCTTAATGTCCAAATACCTTTTCTGTTTAAGCTGGCTGTGGATCGGTTGTCAGCAATGGCATCTGATGTTGCCATTGCATCGTCTACGATTGTTAACTCTCCCATTTTTGCTCTTACAATGAGCCCAATAGCTGTTCTGATTGGATATGGAATAGCCAGAGCGGGTGCATCAGCCTGCAATGGTAGAGTAGCTTTAAATATCCTTTGGGCTCTGCGTAACAAATTTTCAGTTTTTGTTGTTATTTGTGGATTTAATAGTAAGTTAGCAATGATATTTAGAGTGTCGATAGCATGTATTTGCCTTGTAGTTAACAAAGCTTCATCAAATTCGTTAGGTGTAGTCAGCCTATAGTTGGAATGTGCAAGTTAGAAACTGTTAAACATATTGATGTGTATCTATCATTTGTTATTATTAAATGCTGGTTTTTTCTAATATTTCTTGTCTAGTTTTTTTGGTTTGTTTGTTGTATCTTTCTTATTTTTTTGTTTTATTGCTTTTCTTTCACTCAGTATGCTTCATATCTTGTTGTCGTCTTTCTGTTTTTGTAGAGTTGCGGAATGCAGTTTTTTCTAAGGTAGCCTTGCATACTATCAGAACTGTTTCCAGAAAGGTAAGAGAATGTTTTTTGAGTTTTACGGAGGCTTAAAGGCTATGTATAACAAAACTCGGTCAGCAAAGTATTTTTCTTCTTGTATTTTTATATATGAAACTTGGATATCATGTATCTTGGTCACTTAAAGCAGATATTTCCCACATGTATTGATTTTGGTGTCATTGACTCGTTTTATTGACATTTTGGTAAAAAAAAAATCTAATACTAATTCTGTATCTTTGTTCACACTCTGATTATACATCGTTAGTCTTTCGTGTTTTGCACAATAGATCGGTTGATGTGTGAGCTTGTAGTTTAATTTTTGTTATCCTTTGTTGCTTGTGGAGTAGCATCAGAATTTGGCCAGCATGCATTCGATATGAAAAAGATTTTGATTTTTATGGGGAAGTGTTTTTCCTTTTGATCGTGCATTATTTCTTTGGCATATGGTTCATTGTTTTGAAGTAGTTATGTTATTGTGCAGGTATTTTCACACTTGCATGACCTTGATCTTCAATATCATTTAAGGTAATAGTTAAAATCAAATATTTTTTATTGGAATAAGATAATCACCATTAGGTTTTTGGCTATTGGCACACTCAATCAAGTCTTATACATATAGATTGAGAATGAACAGATTTCTGAAGGTCCATTGGTAGGACATTAATAGTTTTCATCTTTGCCAGAGCAAGTTTCCTTAGTTTCCTTAGTATACTAACTTATGATCGCTATTACATTTGAGTTGCTGTAATGTTTTGCCCACCTCATCATTTATGGTGTTTTCAAATAGAACATCCTGTTGATAGATTTCTTATTTCCTCTTGAGTGAATTAATTGATACAATCATCAGTGGTGGCTCACAATTATTTGACGCACTATTTTGAGGTGGAAAAAGAACTTTTTAATGGACATCACATGGTAGCTTTCGTATCCGCTTAATTGTTACATTAATATCCTTAATTGAAATTTTGCATAAACTTTTTTCTTAAAAATGGGTTCATGTACTTCTTCAATTACTTTGGCATGAAAAGGATTGTAAAATGTTTTTCAAGATCCCCTTGCTATGTGTTGGAAATTTATCTGGTACATAACTGATGTAAAGCCTTGGAAGATGCAGAAGAAGAAAATCTTTGATCCAGATTGATAATGACATTAAACTCTTTCTTTAAGAAACATATTTAGAAATTTCATGTGAATTTATGGGAGTTGTTTTTAATCATATTTTCATGCTATTTTAAACATTATCAGCCGTCAAACTGGAGCCCTTAACCGTATAATTGACCGAGGCAGCCGTGGGATAAATTTCATTCTCAGTAGCATGGTTTTCAATGTTGTACCGACTATTTTAGAGGTAGGCTCTATTATCTTTCTATTTTCTAGATTTATAATGTTTTCTTTTTTAAATGGAGATTATTAGTTTAAAGTTCCCTAAGGCATAGCTTACTGGTCCACCTCTTATAGAGGCAAGGGCATAGTCTTTGCTTGTGCCTTGTGCATTTAAAAAAGTTTATTACTGTGAGTGTCTTCCATAATGAAAGGTGAAGCTTAATTTTTGTCTAAAATGTTTTTGAGTTGAATTTTGGACATGTCTGATTGGTATTTTTTCTATGACATGTTTTCTTTATATGGCAATAATGATGAATATAACATGTTGATTGTCTATTCTTCTCGCAGATAGCTATGGTATCTGGAATTTTGGCATATAACTATGGTTCATCTTTTGCGTTCATCACATCTGCTTCTGTTGCCACGTATATTGCTTTTACCTTAGTTGTAACACAGGTAGGATGGCTCAAGTTTTGTGTCTTAGCTATATTTTCATTAGTTACGGCTCTATAATACATTGTCGACAACAAATATCTCCTAATAAAAAGGAAGTGATTGCTATGATATTAGATGGTAAATTTTAGAACATGCTTCTTTTCCGTCATAAAGCATGTTAAAGGGAAACATTGGCCCAATTATGATTTTCATACCTATATGAAGAATATTTTGCTTGTATAGAAAAAGTTTACTTATTTTGTTCATTTTCATTGTGGTTTCTCCTCTCTTCCCTTGCCTTTCAGTGGCGAACTAAGTTCAGACAGGCCATGAACAAAGCGGATAATGATGCAAGTACAAGAGCTATTGACTCCCTTCTTAATTATGAGGCATGTTCCCCACATCCGATTTACCATAAGTAGGATGTTTTAGTTTTTCCCTGTTTATTATTGATTAAATTCTTGATTTTCTTTCTTTTTTAGACAGTCAAATACTTCAACAATGAATCCTTTGAAGTTAAGAAATATGATGAGTATTTAAAAAGTAAGTTATTGTCTTTTGCTCTATTGCGACAAATACTTAACATTTTTTACTTTGTTTGTACCTTGAGTACTTTTAACTTATGGATTTTGTCATTGTATCTTGGACTTTGCTGCATGATTAGTCTCTTCCTTTTTATGCTACATGGATAATATAATCATTTAGGTTTGAATTCTTTTGTTGAACCTAAATGATGACTGAATCTTTATTCAGGATATCAAGATGCAGCACTGAAAACAAATACTAGTCTTGCATTTTTGAACTTTGGACAGAATGTAATATTCAGTACGGCCTTGTCAACCGCTATGGTGTTGTGTTCTCTTGGCATAATGAGTGGTAACATGACAGTTGGAGATTTGGTAATTTACAATTGCCCTGTTTTGTGCTGTTTTCATTTGTTTTAATCTGTGGTCGTATGTAACAATCCGAGTACTAATGATAATTATGTAATTTCAACTTTTAGACTTAGTGTATCTAAAGATGCCATGTTGTTATTACTCTCATGTTTGAGTTTTGTGCCATCCAGAAAATGTGTTACCTGAACTGGATTAATGACGATCATGATCCAGAATTTTAGAAATTGGTGATACTGATTTTTAATATCAATGCATTTCATTTACAAATAGTCCAACTCATCAAACTCTGTGAATGTGCAGGTTATGGTTAACGGGCTTCTCTTTCAACTCTCTTTACCTTTGAATTTCCTTGGGAGTGTGTACCGTGAGACCAGACAAAGTCTTATAGACATGAAGTCCATGTTTCAATTGCTGGAGGTAATTTTTTCATCCCTTTGTAATGATGGATTAAAACTGACGAAACAAACTAAGGAGAGGAATCTCAGATGGAAAGGAGAAACCAAAGATTAGATTAAAAGATAAACAAAAAACACCTGTGTCCACAAGCAAGCAAAATCAATTAAGGACCAGGTATACAATGCTGGAACATCTAATATACATTGACTAGTGATAAATAACCAATGGACTCTGTCTCCCTCATAAATTATTATATCATAAATAGATCCCCAAAATTTCAAAATCATAAAAGACTCCCTTGGATGCTCCTGCTTCATTAAATGTGGACGTTCTGTATATAATAATTTAATGAAAAATGTCTTTATGTGCTGTAAATTCTCTCTTTGGATTGCAATGGTAGACTGCCTGGAGTATTCGCGCTTTCAAACTTCGGATATGGTTCATCAATGATACTTGTACATTAATGTTTGTTAGATTTGCAACAAGTTACTCTCCTGATCTCAATTATTTGTGCAGTGTTTTACCTGGCAGGAAAGGCTGCAGTAATAGAAAATATAAAGTTTAAATGCTTAAAAAACATCTTAAAAGTTCTTTGAGCAAGTTGCAAAACTGCATCTAAGTTACCGGTACAAGGCCTTTATATAGGGTTCACTTGACTGCTTGTGAACAAGCTATACATGGGGTTCAATGCTGTTAGTTTATTTTTACATGCTTATCATAGATTCAGCATCATGTGAGGTTTCTGTAACTTTTACCTTTTGCTCATGTTGTCTGGAATAATGGTTGAAATAGAGATGTTCACCCTTTAAATATTCTTCTTACTAACCTAAATGTCTTCTCTGATTGGGTCACTATTTTCCTTACCTGCAGGAGAGGCCTCGCATCAGTGATAAACCTTTTGTGTCACATTTGGAGTTTAAAGGAGGAAACATTGAATTTGATGATGTACACTTTGGGTATGTCTCTCTATATATACAGGAGAGATTTTAAATGTTTGTTAGCTACTAGCTAGAAGTTTAAACATTTACAGGGATGAAGTCTAGTATGTGCTTCATGGTTGTGTCTACTTGAATTTTCAATTTCTGTTAATGTTAAACAGTTTTACAAACGTGAATCCTTTTCAACTACTTACTGCTTTTGAAAAATACACATTGTAAATATTTAAGTGATTAAAATGTCTTTTTTTATTTGTTCAGTTTCAACTTTTTTTTTTTTTAATTCTTACATTGTCTGCTGGCCTACTAAGTACACATGCATGGTTCTTTTATTGTCCATTGTCATTTCTAAATAAGTTTTTCCTGTTTTATCATCCATTTGATTATGCTTTTATTTACTTCAAATAAAGCAGTTATATGAGTAACATGACAACGGTTGTCTTACCTATCGGTTGTCTTACCTAAACTAAATTATTGAAGATCACTGGTCTATTGTTGTGTGCAAGGTCAAGAGTTATTTTCCGTCTTTCAGGTACCTATCTGAACGAAAGATTCTTAATGGAGTATCTTTTAAAGTACCATCTGGGAAGAATGTAGCTGTTGTTGGAACAAGTGGCAGTGGTAGGTTTCCTTAATCACATTTGTTTTTACTACTATCTTTAATTTGTAGCGACACAGGTATGCATGTCTTGTGGGGGCAATTGCTTCAATATATGAAACAAAGAAAATGTGTGGATGTCATTTGTTAATAATCTTTGTTGGGTATGTCTAAATTGCCTTCTAGGGGATGCATGTTTACATAAAATGAACTTTTAGATTTTTTATTATGCTTATGCAGGCAAGTCATCAATACTCAGACTGCTTTACAGATTCTTTGATCCTCAATCTGGAACAGTATGTTTTCTTCTTTTTCGCATTTGACTTTTAAATTGCTTTTACAAATTTTTTTTTAATTGATCATGGGAAGGCACATTCTCGTAAGCCTTGTTAATTAGAGATTTATTGTAGATCAAGTGGGCCACCAGTCAAATAGTGGAATATGCAAGAACAGTAAATGAATTTTTCGTAGGTTCTTATATTGCTTAGAATATTCTTATCACCTACAGAAAATTCAGAATTTATGACTAGTGAAGATTGTCATGCGGGTTTAAGTGATGGACATTATTTGTCCTTTTGTCCAAATGGTTGGATGCTGTTGCTTGTAGCTAAGCGACATCTATGTAAACATGTGAGAATACTTCACTGGGGTTTTCTGTATGTGGGATCTGAAAATTTTCTATGAGATTCCCCATGACCACAACCACACCCAATAGTACATTGCGTGAGAGCTTAGACAGGGGAAACTCCTCAAATTATTTAATTGAAGAATATTAAGAAATTATTTGCACTGGGGTTTGGATACTATAAGAGTAAATAAATAAATATTAAGAAGTTTTGTGTGCTTGATTTAAATATTTATATAAATAGATGGACGCACTTCTATATTAGACTTTTATGAGCTTGTTTTTGACAGATAAGAATTGATGGTCAAGATATTGAAACTGTCACGTTAGAAAGTCTCCGAAAATCTATTGGTGTTGTTCCACAGGATACTGTAAGTTGAAAAAGGGGCTAGTGATACTTTACACTCTTCTTCTTGCAAACTGCTGAAAATCACTGCCTATTGACTTCATTCTAGTAATTCAACTTTTATGTGCAGGTACTTTTCAATGATACCATTTTCCACAACATACATTATGGCAGATTATCTGCTACAGAGGAAGAGGTTATATATTTATATTTTTTCTCATTGTTGGTGCTTGTATGATTTTATTTTCTAGCAATTAATATGTGAATCAGTAGTGCCATATGATTACTATTGTGAATTGTGACCCACCTTTGTTATTTATGCTTGATCACAGGTGTATGATGCTGCACGCCGTGCAGCTATACATGACACTATTATGAAATTTCCGGATAAATATGCAACAATTGTTGGTGAACGTGGTCTTAAGGTAGGATTTAATGACTGATCAACTTGATGGATCAACTAGTAGATAGGACGGAACCAGCATTATGAGTCTCTTTGAATGAAGAACTGGGATAAATTAATTTGAATGTTATTATACAATATTAACTATAATGTAAAGAATTTCATAGTGAATATTGTAACTTTATTTGCATAGTACTATTCTTTTTGCATTGCTATTATGAAGTGGTATTAGAAGTTGTGTTTGAATAACGCAATAACTACTAACTTAGAATGCTAAAGAGGAGGGGTGGGGGGAGGGGGGCATGAAAGGAAATCTTAACTAAATTCAGAACAAAGTAATAAATTAAAGGTGAAGTTCTTTTTTGGTTGATGAGTTGATTTCTTCTTGCAGTTAAGTGGTGGAGAGAAGCAGCGGGTGGCCCTTGCACGTGCGTTTTTAAAAGAGCCTTCCATTCTGTGAGTGATTACTGTTTTATGTCACCCTTCTGTATTTGTTGGAAATGATATTGACTGGTTGAAGTTGTTCGTTCTTGGTTGAATAGCTTATGTGATGAAGCAACTAGTGCACTCGATAGTACTACTGAAGCCGAGATATTGAATGCATTAAAATCTGTCGCAAACAACCGGACAGCCATCTTCATAGCTCATCGGTTAACGACTGCAATGCAGTGTGATGAGGTAAAACAGTTTGCCTTTAATATTATTGTCATGGGTCCTTGTTCTCGGATGGAAAAGATATTCAATGTGACATCTCTGCCCTTGCAATCTTCAGATCATTGTATTGGAGAATGGAAGGGTAGCAGAGCAAGGCCCCCACGAAGTTCTGTTATCGCATGGGGGAAGATATGCACAGTTGTGGGGACAGCAAAATAATGCCGAGGCAGCCGATGCAACTGTCTCTTTGAAGATTTAACTGTCAATCTTTATCCGTAGCGTGACTACTTAAAAGTAAATTTTATTTATAATTATGTAAATTTTCTATAGCTTACATAGGAAAATATAAACGTCGTCATATAATAAATCACGCAGTCAGAGCTCGTCTTTAATTCCGCATAAAGTGCATCTTCGTTTCTTGTATTATTTATTTTTTCAACTATTGTATACTGAAATTTTCTTTTTTACACAACACTTTCTTGTGATAAATAAATATATATATATATATATATATATTTATATATATATTCTTATATACATTTTTAAAAGTTTTGGATCCATGCAAAAGTTTGTATTATTGGGAAGCAAGAAATAAGATTTCAGGCCTTTGATCTTAAGGTTCTACTGAGAAAATCTAGCATCACCAACCGTTGATATTCTTATGTAAGTTACATTTAATATTAGTTACATTTACTATGAGCTCAAATATGGTTAGACGACGAGGGTAAATTGATTCAAATAAAAAAAAATTTACAGCCAGGTTAAAAAATAATAGTCATAGGATTTACATGGATGGTCGGATTGTTATGCTGCTGGTGCTGTTACTCTAGCTGTTAAGACAAATATGTTCTCTTATATACACTTTTCTCAAAGCATTACATACATACAATCGTAATAAAAAAATCATTTTTACATACAGTTAATTTTACCTTAAAAAATAGCATCGGGCGGGCAATTAAAATTAAAAGTTTACCATTTGGAATCACATGAATTGTAAAGATCTATGTTCTTGAATCTTTTGAGATAAAAGAAATAGAACTAAAAAGAATACTGTTAGCACTTAGCAATCAGGAATTCTCTTGCGCCTCGTGTAGAGGGAGGAATATAATGTCAAAAGTCGCAATCATCCGTGTAGCTCAGGGCAGCCTCTATTTGTGGAGAGGTATTTTGGTGACTCTACCCCTTGCCTCCCTTGTCGTCACGGGAGCCATAACCATGTTCTAACTACTAACTTGTTAATCGGGTTAGTTAAGTTGGGTGTTTTATACGTGCTTTGTCATGAATTTTTTTTTTAAAGCCAATGATTGAAACCTTATAAGTGATGGTTTAACAATACTAACGGATTGCATAACATAGACATCATGATCATAGTTCAAGTTAGCCAAGAAAGTATTCAACAGCCATAAGGTGCAAAGGATATCTATTTCCGTTCACAAAAGCTTCATTCTCAGCTGACAACTTCAGAGCATTACATCAAAAGAAACCAAACCAAGAGCTCACACCAAAAAGCCAACAAAACAATCAAACACTACATATGCAACATATTTTCATTCATTCAAGAAAAAGATATAATTATCAGTTGAATACAAGCAATCGCAAGAGTTAAATTTACAATACATTCAAACTATCAGGAACATATCTAGTTCAATGCAGGGGAAAAAATCACATCATGGATACATGAGAAAAGACCCGGATATGTTCAAAAGCAAGATAGAAAAGACACAGCATAACATCAACGCTGAGATGAGGTTAAATATATCAGTATGTAAACGGGAGCATAGATCCCTGACAAAAACATTCTCTCTTTCTTAATGCCGTTCCATGTCGACGTGCCTCTATTATATAGTACATTGAGACATAAGGTTGCAAATGTAAGATCATCAGTTAAAAAGCGTAAAACAGCAGCTCTCCCATATCATCCTGACAGTGCATGGTTATTTCAACACGAGTTAAGACTTTTAAACATTTGTAGAGAAACTAAACAAGATGAGCTCAAGAGCAACAAAGGACAGAGAAAACAACAATCCGCGACATAAGCAAACATATAGTAGAACCAACAATAACTGTCCACATTGAAAATTTTTAACGCTTTACAACTATAATGAAACATGATGTAAAACCTCCACGTCACCAACAATAACTGTCCACATTGAAACTTTTAAACGCTTTACAACTATAATGAAACATGATGTAAAACCTCCACGTCAGGTTAGGATTTTATCCATTTGTAGTTTTGTTCAGTTCAGGTCAGTCTCGAATCAGTTTGAGTGAGTTTGAACCATACCATGAGTATGAGCCCAAATGACTGCATGAGCATATTATGGAGGTTAAGTATATTCGACCTAAAAATGATAGTTTCAGTTATACTATAACAAAGCTTGAGTTATCAGTATATATTCGAGGTATATAAATTTTTTTTTATGTGTTACCTAGGGTTTTATAGCTATATCTAGGCCGTTGCAGTGTTTATTATCCATTTAGGATTTTTAGGGTATCTCATTTACATGCATCTCTGGAATTTTGGACTACTAGTTTACCCCTATAGGCCCAGGTTGATTGAGTCATAGATTTTATCCGATTGAATTCAAAGTTTCGAGGCTCATATAGCCTTCTAACCTCAATTTTTGCCTCGAGTTAGTTTTAATTTTGGACGGTCTCGATCTGAAAATTTCATCCATATATATATTATATATACTCTAGGTGGGGCCCACTAGCCCATGAATTGTCGGATGTTCAAATCATGCCAAATGGTAAGATCAGAGCCGTCCACGCCAACCCTGGTTTCACCTAGTTATTTTTAAGAGATTTTTCCACGATTTGGCTGATTTCCACCCCTAGTGCCGCCATCACTTCGGCTTGCCACAGGTGAGTTTCCGGCTATTTTCTAGCCACTCGATCGGTCCGATCGTGATCGCCTTGTGAAAGGCTTTTAATCCATACCTAGCTCCAGCACTGGTACCACTGTAGTAGCTACCGATAAAGCTGTTTTCTTAATTATTTTCACCGTAGCGGCCGACCACCAAGACAGCTTCTCCTCGCTAAAATTTTCATTTTCAGACCACCAACAACCACCGCCATGACCATGATCACCGCCAACAACGTCGCCACACCCGGTGGCGGTTCCCCCGCTTTTCAACTTTTTTTTTTGGCCAATCATCAGTCAGACTTTGCTGATTGCCACCACCACCATATTCCTCGTTGCGAGGGCTGTTGATCACAACCAGCAGTCACCCCAGCCTCGTCACTGTTGACGATTCTGGGACGAGCATCGCCGGTTCGTTTGCCTGTGTTCACGTCCATTTGCCCCCATTCACATTCCCCAACCTAAGTCCGCCAACCTTTACCCAAGTCTGCCAGCCCATGCCCTAATCCGCCAGTTCATACCCGTATCTTCCTAGCCGACCTAGCCCAGTAGTTTAGTCAACCTGGACAGAGTTGGTTCAACTCATTCGACTTGGTCGATTCAGCCCAGTTGACTCGATTGCTATTTTCAACTGTTTTCATCCGTTTCTCGACCATTTTTTATAATTCAAGATGCCCTACATTAGTTTAAATGCATATTTACACTATTTAACATATTTTGATATTATTAGTATTTTTTATTATTTATTTATTTATTTGTTTGCTTACTTATTTACTCATTATTATTATTATTTTTATTTACATGCTTGTTGTCTATGATATATATTTATGTGATTATTTATTATTATTTATGATATATGTATTTATTAATATTAATCTTATTTATATTTACTAAATATTGTATATTTATTTATTTATCTATTTATTCGTTGCGTGTGTGTTATTATTTATATGTATTTAATTATGTATTCTGTATTTGATAGCTATGATGCTATTATTATTCACGATTAATTAATATTAACTATTTATTTATTTATCGAATTATTATGTATTGATTTAGTTAATTATTTATATGTTTACTAACACAAGTATATGTAATATTTACTCATGTTTAGTCGGGTATTTATATAATATAATTATATTATTATTTTATAATTAGAGTATTATTTATTTTAAGATATTTATTATTTATCTATCTATCCAGGAGTTTATTTATTTATTTATTTATTATTTGTTTATTAGTTATTTTCTTTATTATATCTTGATTTGTGTGCTGGATGTCTAGTTGTAAATTTGTTTTATACAATTTTCTTTATTATGATGTTATTGATGATGCGAGCACACACCTCAGGCATATATCATATAGAGATATTAGTATTTACTTAGACATGGGTTTCGTTGTAAGTTTCGAAGTTTGAACTCACACCATATGAGATGCCATGATTTATCACTCTATTCTGTGTGATTTGATTTATTATTTACAAGACAGGTTAAGTGGTGTCTTATAAATTCTCACTAAACTCAAACCATTTTGTCGAATAATTTTTCGGATTAATAACTTTCAAAGTTGAGATCCCTCGAGTCTAATTTCGAAAACAAGATCCACCATAAATTGCCTTGTGATATTAAATCCCTTCCCAAGCCTATATATATAATTTTATCGAATTTTTAATAAGACAAGACATGGTAAAACCGACTCGCACGTACCATAAGTGGGTGCATGTGCCAGTTACGGTGAACTCTAGATTAGTGGAAAAGTTGTTCAAATCCCGAGGGATTCTAACAGCTTTGCGTTTTTGAGTTCTTTACACCTGGAGAAATGAGGAGGTTTACTATTACTCTTTAGTATAATGCACATTCGAATTGTGGTTCAAAGGGTATTGAAAGCGACTACTAAAGAGTACTCGGCCTTCGTACTCAAGGTTAAGAGATATATAGAGGATAAGAGAGGGCATATGATATATTGATAGTCCTGAGGTATCAGAAAAATAAAAAAATACTGAGAGCAGATAAGTCATTTTAGGATGCAATTGGGTTTGTAACATGGTAGCTCCCTAGCACAGATGCCCATATGAGAGTTCAAGAAAAGATATATGTAATTTTATTTAAAATGACGCTCATCTCTCATTAACCAGTTTGATATAAGTATGTTCTAGACTAGTGACATCCGACGTTTTTCATATTATATATATATATAGGTTTTGTGATCTTGAGCTGACTTTGGTAGAATGAACTACACACATTTGAACTCAATGAAATTATTTTCTTCCATACTTCTATTTATATTTTATAATTTTTCATGTATATTTAGTATTTTCTTCCATTCTCGTGACACCAATCAGGTTGTTTCGATTTGTTTTATTGATCAAGTCTTCCTGATTAATAGCTTTAGACGTGATTCAACTCAATCTTTACATTTTTTATTCAATTCTTAGGTGAGCCAAAATCAATGTGATACACATCTTGAAGTTTCAAATAAGCGCAATTAAAAGAGTTGCAGGTGCCAATTGAACGAAGAGTCAAGGAAGAAAGAAAGCACTAATATACTACATTATCTCAAGCATCATGACCACGACTACATTGTGTGAGATAAAGATGAATTTAACAACGTATACAAACATTCAGGACTGCTAAAGCCAAGTTATGTAGACAAGATTGATAAATCGATGAAGGAGACAGTTCAAAGCATTTTGGCAAACCGACCAGTATATGCATACATACATATATACTAAAAAAAGAATAATCAAACACAATCTGGAAATGAGCAAAAGGCAAACAGATCAATCATTCAAGTCGGTGTGATCACATCAAGCGTACCACAACAGAAAATATCATACAATCCACAAATGCCTTAGGATTAAAGTGTCCATCAGTAGTATAGTAAAAGCACGAAACTTCGCTCCCAGGGAAAAAAAACCAAATTCAAACACAATTCCTCATACAACCAATCAAGCTCGTTCATGAACATGAATCATACAGATTAAAAAAAGATAATGTCAGCATTTGAAATGTGTCAACTAGGAAAAAATTTTGCCGATTCCAACCAAGACAAAGAAAAAGCACCAAACTTTCAATTCGTCCCAAGACAGACGATCACTCAATCCCTCATACAATCATTCAAGCACATCATAAACATGGATCATATAAGAAAAAGAAATGTTAGCATTCAAAAGTACCAAACAACACCAAGAAAAGAGCACCAAACTTTCAATGGAGTCCAAGACAACAACACCAAACCCCAACCCAATTCCCCGTACAAAATCAATCAAGATCGTTCAAGAACATGAATAATGTTTGAAAAGAAAATTGCGTTAATGCATTTGAGAAGTGAAACAATTTTCGCCCATTGCACACAACACAAAGCAAAAAGCACCAACTTTGAATCCAATCCAAGACAAACAACCACAAAATTCAACCCCTAAACCCTCAAACAACCAATCAAGCTCATTCACGCACACAAATCATATCCAAGAAAGAGGAATTCTACCAGGTGGGGGAAGAGAGTCAACGAGGGCAACAGATCAATCGGAGTGCGAGTAGTCAGAGCCGTAATCCAATCCGGAAGACGAAGAACCCGAGGAGTAGTAGTACACAGGGGGTGACGAGGAGTCGGAGTCCGGGTAGTAATCGGCCGGCCCCGGGAAGCAGAAGAAGGACCAGAGACAGAGCGCGAGGCGGCGGAGGTGGCGGAGGGGGAGGCAGCAGAACAGTTGAAGAACGTTATCGGCGGACAATCGTTGAGGATTGCACGCTACGTACTGGCATAGGTGGGCCGAGACGGCGGCCACGCCCACCACCAAGGGGCCGCTGAACACCATCTCCGCCCGCCACCGCCGCCGCCGAGGCCCCGGCCACCACCACCGCCACCGTCGTCGTCGCCGGAGATTCGAAGACAGACGTCGGAGTGGGAATGGGTCAGGGAGGGGGATTAGACGGGTGGGCGACCATGGATGGTCGGGTTCGAAGAGACTTGGGGTATGATTGGAGAAGACGATGGTAAATGGGCTTATTTTTGGGCCTTTTGGATTGGGCTTTTTCAAGGCCCACAATTCTGTAAAATTGAAAAATATTGGTGGGGAGATTTTGGGCTTTGTATTTGTTAATGCAATTAATTAGTCGAAAATGAAAAACGGCACAGAAAAGATGAAAAACTTAAAATAGGATTTATGGGGCTATAACATTAGCATCATCTTGTATAGCTGTTAGTTGATTCAGGAAACTCTTAAATGATGAATGAGCACCGAAAACCACGCGGACAATACATTGCAAATTCATGTCATCAAGGTATTTAATTTAATTACGTGGGTGGGTGCCTCGTATTTCTAAGTGTTTTGCGGGCATGCATGACTAAAAATTTTGCCTCCTTAATAGTGAGAAGTGATGCACCAGCAAACAAGGCTAAAAATTTTTGTTTTCATGGAGTTTTTTACGTACCCGGGACATAAAGAGGCTCAATCACCACATCTCATAGACAAAGTCCACTTCAATTTCAGATCGGAGACCTGAGGACCTTTTTTGCCTTATTTACCCTTGGGTTCGAGCTGGGCCAGCTTTGTTGGGCTTTTATAGAAGACTCGGTTCGGTCCTGGCTTAGTATTTTTTGTTTCAGATGAACCAGGTGCGTTGAGTGGGTGATATACTTCCACAGATGACGGGGCCAGCCAAGTGAGGCAATGCGGATGTGAGACAGCCGGAGCCTAGCCCGGATAGAATGTTGAAGGTGTAGATTGTTTTTTGAATTCCAAATTAAGTGTGGACGACAATCGGGAGACAATAATATACAACGAATATAAAAAATAATACTTTGAAACGCCATTACCAAAAGTGATAGAAATGGGACATACATATAAAATAGCGACCAACACGTTTGAGAGTCATCGAGAGTGATGAAATGTAGACAGACACTGTGCCAATACACTATGAGGCGGGATATACGCATACTGAAGCAGTACTTATATCGCACCACCCACACCCCACTACGTAAGAGGTGGATGAGGCGACAATGATTATCTTTATTGGTTTTGGAAAAGTGGAGGATGAGGTGGGCGAAGGGCAGAGAGGAAGCAGTAAGGTAGGAAGAGAAACAGGGAAGGGGGATGAGGAAGAGATGTACAAGGCATGGAGGAGAAGGAAGGGCGATGAGGGAGGAAGTGGAGGGAATACGTGGGTTGGGGGCATGAACGGTTAAAAGTGGAAACTGGGACGATTATTCAAGTTGTCTACCGGCACCGTATGAGTACCCACCCTTACCCTCTCACTTTTATTTTTTTTTACACTTCATACTTTACATGTACAAGCATCCCCCCGGGTTGACCATTTAAATAATATTTTTTAATAGAATCTAAACTTAGATTATATTGACTGTATTTAATTTTAATTTTATTGAACAAAGTAGGATGTACATATATGGAAGTGGTAGACACATCTAGTGGTTGTCCAGAGTTGTGCTCGAGCGCGATATCGCTGCCCCCGCTATTCAGTCTTCACTTTGGGTTAAAGGGTTCAGTGGGACTAAAGGCGTCCTTGCCGAGCAAAGAAATCATGTAAGCTAGAAAATAAATAAAATGCCATAAATGAGGAATAAATACCCAAGATTTTACATGGTTCTTTAGCCTTCAATTTGAATCCCTAAATCAATTCACAGTGATATTGGTATTCAAAATCTACTATTTCTTCTTTGAGTTAATACTTATACAAAATAGTGAATTCTATTACTTTTTTATTTGATTTGACTTTGATATCTTTTATTTTAATGCCCTAGTTTGTCCCCTTTCTTGCTTTCAAATCCTTAAAATAACCGCACCATTTCGTCTATAACGCCCAAAAATGGTGGGATACTAAGTTTCACTTCGATCCAAGATCTAAAAGGCCTTCAAATTATTTTCAGATTGATAATTGACTAAATCAGACCACTTTGGGTTGGGTTAATACAAATAAACGTCGAACTAGGCCAAGTGGCGTACGTGACCTTGCTTTTCTCTTTGCGTACACCAATTTGCAGGTGGTGTGCAGTGTGTTAGCTCCAATCTGGGTCGTGGACAAGGTCAAGGGTGGCAGTCATAGTCCGAGTCAGCTAGGATATGATAAGATCGTCGAGTAGCGGGATGCGATCGCACACACGAACATCATAAATGGGCCTGATAGACCCGCTTAGATTGGTGGTGTAGTGGCGGCTTTGGTGACTTCGGCAACGGCATTTCCAGTGGTGGCGGTTGGTGGCAATTGCCCAGATCGGTATATCTTCTACTATTGAGTGGATTTACGGTGGTACTACAGTTAGTATCTGTGCTGGTGGGCAACAGTGGCGGTGGAAACTTCCGGTGGTGATGGCTTTCAACCAAGCCTTGTCGCCATTTCAAGCGAAGGCGGTGGCTTATTGTGGTGAGGCTTGATCTAGTTTTGTACCCAAAGACAAGGGTGATCGATTGGAAGCGATTTCTTGTCCTGAGGTGGCTCCGATCGATCAAATGAAGGCTGGAAAGATGATCAAGTGCTACTGTTACACTTTTCGACGTGCCTCTTTTGGGGGGTTTTCCGGTGACAAGTGGCTCTTTTGGCAGCAAATCTTGACTCGGGTTTGTTGAAAGTGTTGAGGACTATCTGTTGGTAGTGTCGGTTTGGCCTTCGACGGCCTGACCTAGCGGGACGAAGGTATGCAAGTTGGCGGCTTTCTGTTCTTTCCTAACTCTAATCAGCACAACTTCCTTTCAAAATTTTGGCAACGACAGCATCAAACTCCGGTGGGGCTCCACCAAGAACTGAAGATCCCTTCACTGGCTTCACTTTGGCTGCTAGTTTTTTGGTTGTGAACGACCGAGATGTTGGTCAAAAAATAACCGCTAAATTAACTCCCCGCGGTTGTTTTCAACCTCTGTTCTTTCCTTTTCTGATCAGCCACTTCTTGACTTTTTCCCAGTGACTGCGGATTCGAACTCCGGCCAGACTCCACCTAGATCTGAATATTGCTTCATCAACTTCACTTTGGACACCAAGGCTGGGTTGATAACGGCAAATGTTGGTCGAAAAATAGTCACGAAAGCAACTCTCTGCGGCTGTTTTTAACCCCTATTTTCTCTTCTTTTTTTTTTTTTCCTTTTATGGCCGATCGCTTCTTAATTTATTCCCAGTTATAGCATCATCAAACTGCAATGGGAATCCACCCAAAATTGATGATTGCTTTGCTAGCTTCACTTTGGACACCAAAGTGGGGTTGAGAATTGCTAGTGTTAGTCAAAAAATAGTAGCAAAATCAACTCTTCGCGGTAATTTTCTGCTTCAACCTCCTCTATTTTCACCCGCTGAAGAGAAAAAACTCACCTTTTAGGTAGATCTGTTGCGGTGATGAATAGCTTGACTCCTAGATAATCTCCAATGGTGATGGTGATCAGCAAGCGATAGCACATGGGTGGATGACAGTCTCTGCAACTCCTCAAAAGCTTTCCAGGAGGTGGGTAACTAGCAGGGAAGGTTGTCCTTCTTTCCTTGATGGGTAGCAACAATGGGTTGGGGGTCGCCAGAAAGGTTCTCCGGTGAGGGCTCCTCCTCTTCTCCTCTCTTTTTGTCTGCTTGTTTTCTTCTTTAATTTTCTTTAAAGCAACGAGGCTCCCCTTCTCCTTCACTGTTTGGGTGTTTCTAGGCATCCGAAGGAATTTCTCAGTTCCACAATTCAAGCCCTAAAATCAGACCTTCTCAACCTCTTATCCTTATCTTCTTCTTATTTCCTCCCTTCTTTATGGAGCCGTCATGACCCATTATAAAATTCACTGAGGATAGGATAACGATGTAGATATAGGTTATCAGTCTCAAGCACGGGCAAACATGTTCATGTTTGTGTCTATTCAAGCTGTGAAGGTAGGATGCACACAATGATACTACAATGTCCCACACTTAGCCATATTTTAAAAAAGTGGAACGTACACATATAGAAGAGGCCAACAGGTCTGTGAGTTGTATGAAGCTATGAAAGTTGGATGCAAATGGTGGTACTATAATATCCCAACACTTAGCCATTTTTTAATAAAATGGGCATACACATATAGAAGAGGTCAACATGTATAGGGATTGTTTCAAGCTATGAAGGTGGTACACACATGGTGACACTACAATGTCCCTCACTTAGTCATTTTAAAATAAAGTGGGACGTAAACATATAAAAGAGGCCAACACATATGGGGGGTAGGCCGGAGCTGTGAAGATGAGACACACACAATGACACTACAATATCCCACAGTAAAGTGGGACGTATGCATATAAAAGAGGTCGACATGTATAAGGGTTGTCTAGAGATGTGAAGGTGGTATGCATACAATGATACTACAATATCTCACACTTAGCCATTTTTAAAATAAAGTAGGACGTACGCATTTAGAAGAGGTTGACATGTCCGGGAGTTGTCTGGAGCTATGAAAGTCATATGTACATGCTGACACTACAATATCTCACGCTTAACCATTTTTTAATAAAATGAAACGTGTATATATATAGAAGAGGTTGTCACAAATAGGAGTTGTCTGGAGCTATGAAGGTGGTATGCACACGGTGACCCTACAATGTCCCACACTTAGTCGTTTTTAAATAAAGTGAGACGAATGCATATAAAAGAGGTCGACACATTTGGTGGTTGTCCAGAGCTACGAATGTTGGATGCACATAGTGACACTATAATATCCCACATTTAGCCATTTTTTAATAAAATGGGGCGTACGTGTATAGAAGAGGTTGACATGTATAGGGGTTGTCCTGAGCCGTGAAGGTGGTATGCACATGGAAACACTACAATGTCCCACATTTAGCCTTTTTAAAATAAAAAGGTGGACATATGCATATAGAAGAAGTCAACACGTATGGGGGTTGTTTGGAGCTGTGAGGTGGGATGCACACGGTAACACTAAAATATCCCACACTTAACCGTTTTTAAATAAATGGAACGTACGCATATTGAAGAAGTCAACACGTATATAAGTTGTCCGGAGCTGTGAAGGTGGTACGGACATGGTGACACTAAAATGCCCCACACTTAGCCATTTTTAAATAAAGTAGGACATATGCATATAGAAGATGTTGACACGTCTAGGGGTTGTCAAGAGCTGTGAAAGTTGGATACACATGGTGGCATTATAATATCCCACACTTGGCCAAATTTTTAATAAAATAGAATGTGAGTATATAAAAGAACTTGACACGTATCGAGTTTGTCCGGAGCTATGAAGGTGGTACGCACACAATGACACTACAATGTCCTATACATTACCGTTTTTAAATAAAAAGTGGGATGTAGGCATATAGATGAGGTCAACACGTATGGGGGTTGTTCATAGCTATGAAGGTGGGACACACACGTTAACACTACAATATCCCATACTTGGTCGTTTTTAAATAAAGTGAGATGTATGTATATAGAAGAGGTCGACATGTATAGGGGTTATTTGGAGATGTGAAGGTGGTATGCACATGGTGACATTACAATGTCTCACACTTAGACATTTTTATATAAAGTGAGACATACGCATATAGAAGAGATCAACATGTATATGGGTTGTCCAGAGTTGTGAAGGTGTACGCACATGGTAATGCTACAATGTCTCATAGTTGACCGTTTTTAAATAAAGTGGGATGTACCCATATAGAAAAGGTCGACATGTATAAGGGTTGTACTTAGTTGTGAAGGTGATATGCACATGGTGACACTACAATATCCCACACTTAGTCATTTATAAATGAAGTGGGATGCACGGATATAGAAGAAGTCAACACATTGTTCAGAGCTGTGAAAGTGGTATGCACACAGTGACTCTATATTGTCCCACACTTGGGTTATTTAAAAGAAAAGGGACATACCCATATAGAAGTTGTCAATACGTTTGTGGGATGTCTAGAGTTGTGCAGGCAAAGGACGCGCACGGTGATAATAAATTGTCTCATACTTATCTTATTTGAAAAAAAAAAGGTGGCGTGCGTAAGCATATGGAAGCAGTCAGCACATATAGGAGACGTCCAGAGCTGTGATGGCAAAGAATGTACATGGTGACAATACAATATCCCTCACTTACTAGAGAACAACTTTGGCGACCGCTTTCATATGAATATGTCTCCCTTCATATTATAATATGAATTTCAATATATACATAGTTTACAATTTACATTTTATTCACATGTTAATTAAATTGTGTTCATATGTATTCTTTCGTGTCAAAATTATTAACATGTTAACTACTATAACTTTTAAAGAGTGTAGTCTCATAGTGTGTATCTAGGCTTTGTCATACAAGACGATCATAAGATGTGTCAACTATTAATTCATGTGTATGTCCCAGTTTGTTGATATTTCAAAATAACATGTCAAACAAAAAAATTATTTTCTAAGTGTTGGATATTATAACGCACCAATGTACATCCACACTTTGTTAATTTGGATTGCCCTCACACACATCAGCCGATACTACATATGTATGTCCCACTTCATTCAGATTATTTTCTAAGTGTTGGAGAGTGTAATGCAATGGTATATATGTCCACTCTTTGTCAATTTAGAAGACCCTCACACGTGTCGACTGCTATTATATGTATACATTCTATTTTTTTATATTGCAAACTAACATGTCTAATATAAAAAAAATGTAAATGCCAGAGAATGTAATATCACATTGGTCATCCATACTTCGCATTCTAGACAACCCCCAAATATATTGACCACTTCTATACGAATAGATTTTCTTCATTTTAAATTCATAAAATTACCTATAACTTAAACATTAAAACATTGTGCATCACACTTTCACATCCCACTTTCTTACGCCACCTCTCCCTTCTCTCGTTATGTCTAAATCCATTTTTAAAAATAATTTAATCCTGATCCAGACTGAGTTATTCGGAAAGCCAGATATCTCCAAACCAAAACCACTAAATCTGAGCCGAGGGGCAAATAAGGCCAAATCGGCTTAAAAGTCTCCAATCTGAAATTGATTTGGGCTTGTCACAGATGTGGTGAATGGGACACTACATGCCCCCGATATGTAAAAAGCTCGTTTTCGTGGCTTATATTGTGGTTGCATTAATATGCAAAAAGTATCCTGATTTGTTTCAAGGTAACATGGCCCATGACTTTTGGACAAGAAAATGGCTGTTGTCCCTTAATTAAGAGAGGAGGTACGGGGTTTCAATTAGGGTCACTTGTGTGATTTGGATAGTCAAATACGGTGATGTTCGGAACTTTGGAAGTGCCCCATCTATCTCCATCTATTATTACTTTCCCAAATATGGATCTTTTTGCTCAGCGATTTTCAAGTGCGACTCATCCAACCGGCCATGTAACTAGAAGGTAAATACAACCCTAAATTCCCTTAACCGACCTCTTTGATCTTTTACTAATTGAGTCTTCTTCCAAAACACCGCCCAAGTAGCCCATAATTTGTTATATTCAAGTAGAATATGAAGCACTTGGTTGCTGCCCTTGTTGGCATAAACTCAAGAGCGTTTCACAATCTTGACCTTTCCTCTTTTCTGAGGGGACTATTTCCTACATGACCAAGACGGCAAGAACACCTGTTTGTCGTCGTATTTCATCAATAGTGGCCACATATTTAACCCAATTATAATTTTAGACGGCAGATCAACCTACAAGTCTCACTTTAAAAAAGTTAAGATTGGGGAGTGGAAACACACCTCTTTGGCTCTTTCCACCTCTGCTCACAGACGTAAAGCGAGGAAAATTCTATATCGCCAACCAGCAATTGACGTCTAGCCAAACAAACATGTGACCTTTAGCAGACTCAGGTGGTGAATGTACGTTTCTTCACGTTTGATGCCTGCCAATGCCAAGGCCCATTAATAGTACTAACTAGTAAAGTAACACGTCGCCAAGCCACCAAGAAGAAAGCAATGTAACAAAGACAAAAAGGAAATAAATGGGAAAAAAGGTCCTGGGCAACTGTTTTCCATGATCTGTAATTTGAAATAATGTACATAGAGAGTCTACAGATGCCGAAGATATAATACCGGCCCAGAGGAATTCAACTTTTGAACAATAGTGTTCTTGAGCGGCATGGTAGGAGTTCCAATTGTAATACCAGCTACTTTTCACCTCCGGGAAAATGGAGACGATCCTCATTTTGTACGTACTACTCAAGATGGTATCATAGATGACCTGAGGATGATTAAATATTATCAAAAAGGGTGATTAAGACCATCAGATTATACTTCAATGGCATCGACTGGCAGTGACCTTGATCTGCATAGGGACGGTGGAAGAGCACCTGTATAGAAACTTTTGGCAGTGAACACATAGTCCGGACTGTTTTCATGAGCCTGGCTCGCCTCACGATCATAGATCCTTTGGATCTCCGAAACAGGGCTGCTGCTCTCATGAACGTTGTTGTCAGAATAAATAGGATAGCGTGAAAAATGCATCCCAAATGCTAAACAATTCAGTGGGGAGGTGCTTGCCTCTTCATGAATTGGCAAAGTTATGAGGTGATCAACTATGTTTGTGCTATCTACTCTGCACTCCTCTCCTTTGCAATATTGTCGAGGTTCCTGATCCACGTCCTCCATTTTGGCATTAAGCCAACGTAATTCTCGTCGTATGTCATTCTTGTAACCATTACAGATGTTATCTTTAGATGATAACATGTTGGTCGAACTGAGATGATCAATTGAGTGGCAACGCCTATGGTGCAAGGATTTCCTGGCAGCAAATTCTTTGTTCTTGAAAAAATCCTTCATGGTATCGTCTTTGCCAGAGGTTGACGGATCTAAATTGTCACTTTCTTCATCCGAATGAACTACATCTGACTCTTCTGAAGCCTTATCTGCAGTTTCATGTTGAGCCCAAATATCGGCATAGTGCATACCATCTGATTGGCTCGAAACTACAGGTGGCCCTTCTGTCGCGCACTGCTCACATCCTTCAACTTGATAAGTGATCTCTTCAAAACGTCCGTGAGTAGCAGCACATTCAAGTCGAGTACACTGAAAAACGTTTTTGCCATTTCCATTCTTTGTAGATATGAAATCAAAGAGTGATCCATTTGAGTGACAATGGTGACAATATCCAGGTGATGCATCCTCAAATCCAGGTCCAGGCTCCCAATCAGGCACAAGGGCGGATATTTCCCCATCTATCATTTCAGCTATTTTAGTCACATCTTGATCAGTTATATCTAGTTCAGCAACCATTTCAGTTGCAACACTCAAAGCAGTATCCATGTGTATATCAAATGGGAAGTAAATATTCCTCACTCGACCTGCAAATAGATCATGGTCTTTAATTACCAAATTCATTATACAATAGAAAGAACAATTTAAAGACTAGATAAGCTGCAAAAGAGTAATAAAAAAGAATATAAGTAAAATAATAACCAAACTTGCCTTCCTTATCTGCAATTCTAAGTCTTAAAAAGATGCCATCATTATCTCTTCGCTTTCCTTTGATAGAAATGTCCACATCTTTCAAATGCTCATCATCATCTTCTCTACTGAATATTTCAATCCCATTATGTTCACTTCCAGCCCCATCGAAGCTCCATCCATTTTCAGTATCATGATTGGAATAGCCAGTAATCAAGGAACTTATGCTAAGATGGGGGGTATAAAATGGTTGACTCAAGAGTGGGCTAACATCATAAGTGTCGCCATGATACTCTACCATCCTTGAATCAAACTCATTTTCGTCAATTTGTAGGAAAGGGTCTTTCAATAGCTCCCTCGCGGAAAGTCTGTGGGAGACATCCACCAAACATTTGTCTATAAATTCTCTCACTAATGGATTCTTTACTTTGTACAAGGCTTCTGGTTTTTTTCCCTGTAACTATAATATCAGGAAAAACAATCCACCTTCCCCATGAAAAAATCAGGTTTAATTTAAAGAGATGGGATCCTTACAGAAATCACTTTCTTGTAAATCTGAGCAGGATGAGTGCATTCACTGTATGGATATTCAAAGGTCACCATTTCTAACAAACACATCCCAAAGGAATAAATATCAATGAGCTCGTTGTATTCCTCTTGATATACCTCTGGCGCCATAAACTCTGGCGTGCCTGAAACCACAAACTACTTTTATCACATCAATAAATAAATTAAGCATCTCAATTAATCAATTTTAACATTTCAACAGCTAGCCTAACATACCAGTGAGTCAATCTGAAAAAAAAAATGAACAGATCTAGGGATGGGAACACACACTCACCAACACAGTGAGCAGCATGGGATTTCCGCAAGATAGCAGCAAGGCCGAGATCACCAATCTTGACTTCACCTTGGTGTCCATTAACGAAGATGTTGTCACACTTGAGATCTCTATGTATAATAGGCGGGTCATGACTATGGAGATACAGAAGACCTCTCAATATCTGGCGGCACCAGTGCTTAACTGCTCTTACGTTAACCCTCTTGTGTTTCAACCTATACCTGCGGTCATAAACACTGCATCATGAGACCCAAGTTGTGCAACTGCTACCAAACATAGTAGACATCGAAGTAGGGGAGTACTTACTGCCTCAGAGTACCCGAGGTGAACATCTCGGTCACAAAATTGATGTGCCGTTTGGAAGTGTCAACCCAGGAAGTGTAGAACTTCATGATGTTTTTATGCTTAAGCGTCTTGAGGAGGTGAATTTCACAGTAAAGCCGCTCCAGATCTTCGGGGCTCTGGAGGAAATCATGCAACTTCACTTGGTTCCACGCCACCTCGATCCCCTCATACTCATCAAACGCTCTGTACCTGCAAACACCCCAACAAAAACACAATCAGATCGAACTTGAACCCCGAACAAAAACCGGAAAAGGCAGACGATATTGAGATCATACACCGTCTTTGAAGCACCTTTGCCGAGGATCTCATTATACTGCACCGAAAAAATCAAATCTTCAATCCAACAACCGCCGCAAGAACTAAAAATTGCACCCAAAAAAAAAAAAGATCCAAGGAATCAAAATTTGCATACCCGGCCGTATCTTCCCGTCGGATCGACCTCGACGAACTCGCTCCGATCCTGCTCAACATCACTTCCATCCATCATCGGAAATGCCGCCCAATCACAAAACCATAAACTCCCCGCAACCGCAATTCCCACACAAAATGAGAAACAAAAAACGAAGAAGAGATGGCCGAAGCGCCGGAATCAGAAACAGGAAACAAAAAAAAAAAAGAGACGGCAATCAAGCAACGACGAAAGGCGACGAGAGAGGGACAAAGGCGACGCCTTTTCTGCTCGTCCTCCCCTCCAACCTCAAATACGCGGCCATCGATGCGACGGGTACGGACCACAAAGCCTCTCCCAAGGACAAAAAAGGACAAACCCAAGCGACAATTGTTGTCGCCATGATTGCTCCACTTCACAGTCCCAGTCCCACCCCCATATCTATCCCCCGGTAAAACTATAATATATATACACAGGCCGCTTCAACGACCTTCCCCAGCCTTCACTACCTCGCAGCTGGAGCTGCTCGCCAGAAAGCTGCGATCTTTGCCGCCGAAAAGCGCTTGCTCCGATGACCTCCGTCGGTCCGAGATGGGAGAAAACGGCAATTCCTCGGTAGGAAAAAAAAATGGCAACTTTATATTTTTCCCTCCGTCAATTTGGTACTTTTTTGAGATTTTGTCTGAATTTAAATTTATTAATTAAAATTATATGGTTATTATAATATATTTCAATTAATTTTATTAATTAACCTATTTTCCATTAAATCATACTCTACCCATGTCTTAAAATAATAACGGTAGGCGTTGATTATAATTTAAAAAAATTGGCTTAAATAATTAGGTAAGGATGTAAGGATGGAAGTGGATAGCGAGGATGAAAAAAATTGGAAATTTATTTTTCTTTTTGATTGTTATTAAATTATGTGTACAACAAACTAATATATAGTAAATTTGTATTTAATGTTATTATAAAGTTTCGTTCTTATATTATTTCAGTTGAATTTTGGAGAAAATATTTAATGAGTTTTTTTACTTTTATTTTTTTCAATACAAATACTATATTGAGGTTTTAGTGTGACGTTAATAAATCCAAGTTTGATTAATGTTTTTACACCGAAATTTTTTAGTGGAGAGAGAAGCCAAATTTGAACTTAATAATTTCATGTGATAAGCATGGTTTTGACCAAGTTGAGTGATAAGCATGTTACTAAAGAGTTATAATATTTATCATGGAAAATAATACAAGCTGCTTAATTCCAATACACACTTGATTGTGGGAGAGAAGAAAATGTTCGGTGAAATTGATTAATAAAAAAATTGGTTCTAATTTCCACGAAGCACTTTCTAGTTTCCAATTTTTTGGCCGGTTTAAGTTTAACTTCAACATCTTTGACTCCTTTTTGAAGCAAGTTTAAATAGTGATTTATTGCCCATTAATTTTAAAACCATAATAAATCCAGATTTTTTTTCTAATAAACATTGATTAGGTAATATCATCCACCCAACCCCCCGTTGAATGATTGGGTTTGCAGATCTTTTTAAGAATTCAATCCTCCACCATTCATTATACGTTGTAAATGTAGGCATACATTACATATGTGGTTAATATCATCCGTGTCTAAAGTTGAAATAAAGAAAGAAATAAACTATTTCAAAGGAAAAATTGCAAGAAACAAAAAACAGCCATGAAATAGGTAAAGAAGATCAAGGACATGAATATTAATTTTGACTTTTTTTTCCATGAAAAATGTGCATTTTTTCAAGCCAGTTCATACTTCATCATGTGTTACGAAAATTGCGCATAACATGCAATCGGTTCTGATCTAGATTCTAGGGACCGGGAAAACAATATATAACATGGTTCGATTGCTACATTAATTTATTGGTGGTCCAACCCAACCGTCCACATGCTATGAATCACACACCACCCCTACCAAATTAGTATGATGTTACGCTACCTTTAACTGCACGCCGCATGCTTTCTCTTAATCCAAACTGCATTAGTCTTAATACATTATGATTTAAGCAAGTTTTTTTTTATTCCCGTGTGATTAGGGTTTCATTATATGCTCGAATATCCAAATCCGAACCTCAATCCAAAAGACGAAAGCCTAAGACGGGTTCATAGGATTAAGTTTTACTTTTGAGTACGACAAGGTATTAGTTAAAAATCCAAAATTACCTTACCTCAACTAGAATCAAATTTTAAGCCGACGAGTCTGACATTACTTTAAATTAGGGTTTTCTTTACTTATATATAAAATAAACGGTAATTATTCAATAATTATCGTTCGGACAAAATTCTAATCCATAATTTTTTTTTTGAAAAAATTAATGGCTGGCTTATGCATACATGATTATAAGGGTGAGCTCAATGGTATGGGAGCATGTATTTAAGAGGATGGCTGGATAAGTTTTTGGATAAATCTGCTTGGCAGGGCAGTAAGAGGGCTTCCAAGGTTTACAGCTCCCAACAAGCCAAGTGGAGTGAGACTAACAGCCAGCTACCAAAAGCAAGGTGGTCTCCTCCCACTCACTTGATGCCACACATTAATGCCACCAGCCAATCTACAGCTACAACTCCCAACTGGATTGGAAGAATTGATGAAAATGGCAATGGCATATGTCCATGGTTTTGCATCTTTTGGTCCAACCAAGACAATAAAAAGCCTTATACTAATCGTGGGCAGCCAAATTAAAAGACCCATTAATTCTATAATCATTTTATTTGAAGGAAAAAATATGAAGTGATGTCCACCAATATCAAATGTCACATTATGTTCTTCTAGAGGTGGTGTATGTCAAATTGAAAAATAAGGTGTTGTATGCTATTATTTGAACCGGGCAAAATATTTTTTCATAAATAAGAGGAAAAGGGTTGGTTTTAAAAAATATATAGCACTTGTGGGGGAATAAATGGAGTGATTGATGGTTTTATTATAGACATGGTTTGGAGAACTTGGCAATTTGATATTTTTGAGGGCAAGGGAAAGAGCCAAGAGGATAGCATCCTCATGTGAGGTTGTGAGGCCTTGTTCCCCCACCTGCCAAATGCCAAACACCTCACTCTCATTTGTCTGGTCAAGTCCTTGCAATTTAATCTTTGGTGGATACACAAGCAAGAAATTTCTAATGCTAACAGTTTTGTTTTCCGATTAATGAGATTGCTTATATAAATTATCATGTACAAACTGTCAATAAAACCATAAATATCTCTCGCAAAATTCATAAAAAGTAAAAATTAACGACACAAAATTGTTATCAAAAGAAATATAATAACAGGCTTTGTATTGAATCCATTTTACTCTGTCACAACCATCAAAATCTGGTTTCATTGACATCATGGTCATTGTATACATACCTTTTCTAATGATATAATTCAGTCTTCGTGCTAAGATCAACATATACTAAACATATATATCATGTATATTTAATTTGTGAATGGAGTTGATGTGGTTGACCAGATATGTTTTAAGCTAAAACACCACCTACTAGTGGTTAACTTCAAGATTAATCAAGATTGATTTCTATTTCTCATTTAACAAAGATCACTAATCAGCAATATACTTTTAAGGGTTTCAAGCCCTCTCCACAAACCTCTATTTTTAAGTTGGTAGCAAATCACACACAATATGTGTGATTAATTATGAGATGTCTTAATACATAATGGTAATAGATTAAAAAAAATGATCAATGTTGCTCTCATTACATTATATAAATACAAAGCAATCTTTTTTTTATTAATTTATTTGAGGGCATAAATCCACGTAAAACTGTCTTTAATATACAAAGTAAAGTTTTGCATGAGATCTTAACATACTTGCATTAATTTCATTATTGTAAGATTCTCAATTTGTCCAAGAGTGAATCAATTAATGCAAAAAAAAAAGATTAGTGCTAGTAATGAGGTTGATTAACTCAAACTAAAGTACTACTTCAGGGGAACAAGTGACCAGAATGGCTCACAACAGGATTATTTTTATGATTAGACCAATGTTTGATGCTTAGCTTTTGATTTGGGTTTCGTGGAAAATGATAGTTTTTCTTGTTACTACCTTTAAACCTTGGCCATTTGTGATATATTTATAGAAGAAACCCGCATTTTATATGTTTTACTACACATATCAGCTTGCATTTAATTCAATTATTTAAATTTAAATATAGTGAACTGCGCACAAACATTGTGAAAGTTTCTTGTTATTGTCCAATGTGAGCATCTTTTCATACCCACTTGCAATTTTTCGCATTTTTAATAGATCAAATTTGAAAGTTGAGCGTCTGTACAAAATTTGTTTGTTTGAGTTCATTATTCACATTTATATGTATAAGCCGGGATCATAGTTGGAAAAATTAGAATCGAAATCGGAATCGTTTTTCGAGAGAGTCAATGAATCGAATCGAATCGGTTTAAATTAGTCAAGAATCGGTTTAGTTGAATCGATCTAAATCAATCTAATCGATCATATATAATAATTTAGTAACTCATAATATAAATATATAAAAATTAGGCATTGGTATTATTTTTATATTATTATGTGTATTATAGTTTATGATATATTTTAATATTTTTAGATTTTTTTTAAAATTATTTAGAATTAATTATTATTTTTAACTCGAGTCCGAGTCAGAGTCGAGTCAACTTTTAATTATGAGAATACCACCCCCAATCTCTTTCCTTCACCCCCACCACCCCACCTCGCCTCCCCTCGACCCTGCCCTGCCCTGTCCCCCCTCTTTGTACCTCTGCCTACCCCGCCACTCTCGTCCTGTCGGCCCCAAGTCCCGACACATCCCCCGCCCAGCCCCGCCTCTATCATTATAAATTTTTAATACCTATTTACCCATATATAAATATTTTATTTAATATAAGACTAAATATATTTTAATAATTTATTATAAAACTAATACCCCAAATTTAAAACGAATTGTGGCCAATCCAATTTAAATCTACCGATTCGAAGTAGAATCGGCCAATTTATCTACATGTGATTGGGATCACATATACAATATATTCTTGTCAATTTGGAAGAGGTCGTCTTTTTCGGCTGTATTCGTCAAAGAAGACTAAACTTGAAGACTCCAACCTTAGCTAAACATTCTCCTTCGCTCCTTGCAACTGGGCAATAGCTCACGTATACATGTATAAGCTGGAATCACATATACAATGTATTATTGTCAATCAGAAATTGGAAGAGGTCTTCTTTTTCGGCTGTATTCGTCACAGACGACTAATCTTCAAGACCACCACCTTAGCTAAACATTCTCCTTCACTCCTTGCAACCGGGCAATAGCTTATATTACAATTTTTAGGAAGAATGAATTCAATATCTGACATCATAACATGAGACCGCTAGGTGAGGAACCATGCATAAAAGTGACTAGCAGGTGGGAGTGTCAAGAAGGTTTGATTAATTAAGCATGCAATCGTACAATAAGATTTTCGATAGAGATAACAGTTGAAATTTTTTTGATGGCTCTTCTTGTTCTCTTGGTCCTCATCTATTTCCCTTAGAAAAACAGATAAAAAATGACAGCCTACTGTCATCAAAGTTCAGATGACTTCATAGACCGCCGGGACTCATCGAATCACCACTTCAAAGCCGCATGACAATATATGCAGCTGCATGCCTTCAAGGTCTTGCAATCACAATTTTTAATCCCCCCACATTTGGATCTTTGGTGTTGTGGATAATGCTAAGATCAAATTGGGTAAGCAGGAAACTACGCAAGTTTATCAGACAAAGTTGTAAGGAGAGTTATCGGTCAGGAGATTGGAAAATGCAATATGGTAATCCAGAAGTAAGCATAGTTAGGTAACATAACATCACAAGGTAAGCATAGTTAGGTAACCTCACATAACATCACAAGGTAGAGCTTAAAAGGCACCTTCGGTGATCTGCTTAACGATTTTCAATGTGGATCCCATTTGGCAGGGTTACCATTGACTCCAAGCACTTGGATTGATGATCGGATAGTCATTAGCTCCGCTTTATCCCTTTCCAGAAGTAGACTTCCTTGAGTGCTCAATCGAATATCCTTTTTTCTTTGCAAATCGTGCTTCCTACTTATCCATTAATCTGTTCTCTACTTGCTAAAATAATTGAAGAAAGTAATGGTAGAGAGTTTTTCCTTGTTGCAGCCATCTCATTTTGGCAAGAAGAAACAACCCAGATGAAGACTTGTGATCAACTGATTTATCAAGAAATTGAAGGAAACATATCCTCCTAACAGTCCAAAGATAGCAAATGAAGATTAAGAAAGTTGGTAGCAGTCCAATCTGAACCATTCCGACCATAGACATTGCTCCTCTCTTTGGTGGCAGCATTTAGGTACTCTAACACGAATGATATGCTCGTTTTGGAGATTGCGCCCATCTGTATGATCTCTTTCTTTCCAGAATTAAGGGGAACATACAAACTTGGCATTTGAAATGTTCATTTTGAAGATGGTGGCATCTTGCCTACTCTTTCCATCTGTTCTCATCCAAGGCATGACATGACCATTCTCTTTCGACCTGTTTTTCGCTTTTGTTGGAATGACCAACCATTTTAATTGAGTCCAATCATTTTGTGTGATCGAATCTCACGAGCATTGTTGGTTTTTCGACTTTCCTTGCCACTACCGTGTTGACATAAGTACGTTTTTGCAACCAATAATTTTATAGTTAGAATCAAAAAGTTTAACTGTTATTTTTAATCGAGTCAACTTTACAATAAATATTTGAGTTGAGGCCAACTATGTATATGAGTTATAGACTCATATATACTTAAATATATATTAATAACATCATAAATATAATAAAAAAGAATAACTTTTTAGAATGTATAAGAGTATATCATTTTTTTTATATAATGGATCGTAAAATTAGTTTTAGATTGTTTACTGCATTATGATGCATTATTTATTAGTTTTAGGTGGGCTAATAAGTTTAAAGTATGAGTTAATTATGCCAGCTTAGATAGAAAAACAATGATATCTCTTGCAAACATATCATCTGATATCATATTTAATATTTCGTTTATGATATATTGAGAATGCTTGATTAAATACAAGACATAATGATATGATGTGAGTGAATAAAATGTATAGGTAGGTCGATATCCAAAATTTCGAATAATGTAGACACTAAATTAGAATTTTTTGTGAATGTAAATACCTAATATATATATATATATATATATATATATATATATTATTTTGACAAAATGTCCCTTAATTGCACTTTTAAGGAAGATTTTGACCATTTTATTTTTTTAAAATTTTATTAATTTTATTGCTATTATTGATGTGTAAATTGAATTTCAATGTCATCCATATAATTGACGTAGAGTTCTATGTATTTATCTATGCATAACAAGTCGTATCTTTATTTTAAGACGCTGAAAATAAATTCGTATAAGTTGAATTTAAGTTAGCCAACCCAACCGAGGCTCATGACATTCTTGTTTGATTTGCGAGCATGAATAAGATTTGAGGTGTCACTAGAACAACTAATGTGTAGCAAGTGTGTTTTCTGGTCCCTGCTTTGCCAGTTCCTCCTGCTTTCCATGTGTGTGATTGCCAAGCTGCAGTTGCCAAACAGAATTATCAATTGCTTCACTTTGGGGAATCGGCTTTTAATTGAAGAACATTAACTTGCTGTACAAGTTGCATGCAGAGAATGTAAAACTAATGCAAGGAATATGTGTAGGCTATGGTGAAGAAGAAAAGAGGCAGATGATACCCACGAATTTCTATGATCATTTTATCTGTGCTTGAAATTGTTACTTTCTCGTTCATTTTTGTTTGATCAATGCTAGTACCCTAACCTTGCAAAACCCATCGCGAAAATTCATGGTAAAAAGAGCAGAACCTGCTAATATGGTAATAATCACAGACCACTATGCCATCCAGAATGAAAACTCTTATTGTATTAATTTTCCCAACATATTGCCATCATTACCGGCACATCACATCTAATCTCAACAAAATTAGTCAAGAAACAAGAGGGAGCAAGAGAATGAATAATGGAGTGACAAAATACGTGAGTTCATCAGACAATCACTCTCATTTCCATTATGCCCCTTGTCAATAGTCTACTCGTTGGGTGAAAGGAAGTCCTCTCTTAAAACCTTCCAAGGTCCATAGTAAAATTTTGGCTTCATGAGTGGAACTGCTTCTCCAGGATGATCCTCCCAATACTTCTCCTAAAATTACAACAACCAAATTAGTGATCAGAATGAGATAAGAGTCATAGACAAATAACATACATGAGAGGCATAACATAAATTACAAATTAGCAATTAGTACCTTATAAAGTTGTTCTGTAAGTGCAGCACCCACAACGCCGGTGTAGAAAGCAGCAACATATATAGTCACAAGAGGTGTGAAAGACTTGGGGCGCCTATAGGGCTCAATCATGTCCCATAAGAAAGTCTTTTCCCACCGCGCGTACAAATAATCTGCGTACATAGTCCATAATTTGCCGGTAAACTTGCTCGTCATCAATCACTGTAAACAAATTTCAGCAAGAAACAACTTAGAAAAAATGAACCAGAAAAAAAAGAAAAAAAAAATCTACTAGACAAAATGAACAGATCCTAACGACGGAAGCAAAGAGATCAAGCATCAAATGGAGGTATTAGGGCATAAACCAAAGTGGAAAACGCGCCCTGGGCTTCGATTTCTTGCAGTAGAGGCTGAAATGGCGCAGAGTAGGGAAGAAAACTCGGATCACATCGTCAGAGAAGATATGCTAATTTGGGTCTGAGCTTAGGCAGGGATGGTAATGGAGCTGAGCTGAGTTCACCTGAAACTCGACTCACACGTCTTCACAGTCGAAATTCTAATATTTGGGACTGCTAATCGAGCTGGCGAGTCGAATTTTACACATGTTTGAACTCAACTCAAATTGACTTTATGTTCATTTGAACTCGATCAGAGTTCTCAAAGTTGGATCCTGTTGTTAGAGCTCGAGCTTGACCAGAACTCGAACTGTACTGTACAACAAAGAGTGTACCAGCTCAAACTTGGAGAAGTTCAGAATGGTTTGGGAGGTAGTTTCAGAAACTGATTCTCCTCTAAAACATCTCTTCTTACCACAAAAAAAGCTGAATTCAAATTTTGGCAAGTTCCAAAGTCAAGCACCTAAACAAACAAAACACAATAATGTCCAAGTTGGCCTCATCACCTACCAAAGCATAGCAAGATTATATATACACAAACGGAGGACGAAGCCTGCAATTCTAACGCAAAATATACTAGCCCCGGTTTCATCACAACGCCCACTTCACATTAAAAAAAGAAAAACCATACAAAATATAGAAAAAAATTCCACCAAGAGCAAGAACCAATCTTTCTCATTCCGCCAACCGCCAAACACCCGCATCATCATCAAAAATTAAAAAATAAAAATAAAAATAAAACTTTTCCAGCGCCAATACCACTAATATCATCACAACACAAGAAAAATCAGACAAAAAGGAAAACACTTTTTTTTTCACAGACAACCAGCACCACTATATACGCTCTAAAACACACACGCGCAAAAAGAAAAGAAAAACAACAACAGAGAGAGAGGAGAACGCACCATACGATTCGGTAACCAGTGTCGAAGGCGGTGTGTGGAGAAATGGTCGAAAGGTGACGAGGCGAAGGAGTCTTTGATCTGCGACAAGGAGAAGGGATGCCAAATCGAAGAAGAGATGGAGGCAGAAGCGAGAAGGGGGAAGGGAGGAGCGGCGCGAGTGTGGGAGCGGTACGAGCAACGAAGATGAAAGGTTGACTTTTTTTACTTTTTTTTTTCAACTTAATGAGTTAAAATGTCTAAGTTAATTGAATTCAGAGTCCAACTAAAATTCAATTCGAATCGATTCAATGTCGGCCCTGCACGAGCTTGGCTCGGACTTTAAAAACCGAATTCAATTTCGATTTCTACGTATTTTGATTTGAGTTTCCAAGACAATTTTAATAAAGCAGAATGTAAAATACTCCGATTGCGCAATTAGCTACCTTGGATAACACCCCAAATTTGATTTATACTTGTAAATTGAGCTGCAATATCACGGGCCTGAATTGGGTCAGCCAACCTAATCTAACTCTACATTCCATCAAATCTGGTGTTTCTAGTAAGTTTTAATGGTTTTCTTGTAGTTTACCGGCGGGCACTCGCCGACGGCATCTATTAATAGGATAGCGGTCATGTTGAGTACCATTAGAACCAACTTGGCAAGCCTTATGCATTTATGATGTCGACACAATCGATGGATGTGGTGACTTGCTAAAAAACAACAAAAAGGCGATAGTTGAAGAGAACTGGCCGATGTGGGCAGCACCACTCCGGTCAGAGAAAGTCGCCGGAAGGTTGAGGGTGTCGAGGCTACCATTGGATCGCAACAGAGACCATCACTAATAGCAAAATCGGCGACGAAAGTGTAGTGCAAGGGCGCAGCTTCCTCTCGTCGTGGAGGACACATGATGGTTGGGGCCGCTTAGGCTGGCACTAAAATGCCGCAGTGGGGCCTGGCGGTGACGATTGGCATCAGGGCAACGTCAGGGGTGGTGACAACGATCGGCGACAGGGCGACATCAATGATAGAGGCGACGACAACCAAAGGGACGGCGGCTAAGGTTTGGACGGGGAAGGTGTCGGGCGAGAAGAAGAAATAGTTGGGTGGTAATATTATAAATAAAATTTTACTCGTCTCCGGCTAGAGTCAAAATAATAACGAAATCGTAATAAATCCTAAAAAATCCGTAAAATCAGGGAAAATCCAATAAAATAAAATAAACACCACAACATCATAATGACATACTCTATAACTAATAACCCACCCAAATTGCCCCATAACACGTCCTGACAAAGTAAATGACCTAAAACTAATTCTAAGATCCACTATATATAAAAATAAAAAAATATATATACTGACATATTTTTATATATACTGATAATTCATTATTTTTTACTGTATTTATGACGTTATCATTATATACTTAGGTATACATGACCCTTATAGCTTATATACGCGACCGACGCAAGCTCATTACATGTGTTTTAAAGCATACTTGACTCGAAAATAATGGTTAAATCGACTGGTTCTGAATATAAAATCCTTACTCGAATCTCAGATTTTACACCTTGCATTCTAGGTAGCGAGTCACTTGGGCCAATTTTTATAGTTTATGTACATATAAATGCTATGTACTTAATATATAATATTTATCTATAAATTAAATTAAGCAAAACGGGATAAAACGGGATGTGTTGATGCATGTTCTGTTAAAGTTCGAACCAAATTTTAATTTGAGTTAAACTAGTCGAATATAGTATTAATTTGTGTGGGCTGAGTTGACATCATGGCGATTATTATTTGCATTTGTCTGCGCTCAATTTAGTTTAATTCATCAAAAACATTTTAATAACTGCATATTCCAAATGGGCAAGGTATAAAATAAATTAATCATATTTTGTTTTTAATTGATGTATTTTTTACTATTTTGCTTCATTATAGAGAAAATTAATATAAGTTACTAAAAATTAGTTTAAAAATTCAATATCAAACTTACAATTGAACTCAGTACGACCCACCAGAAACTTGTCTTGTTCGAGTATGAGTTGAAATTCTAGCGAGTTTTTGCAAGATGTGTGAAGGCCTTCAAAAACCTTACATCTGCTACTATTGAAATTTATTGTGAACTAATGCCAAAAAGCAAAGCACAAGAAAAGTAAATGAAAACAGCAAAAATATTGAAGGGAATCCAATCGTTACGAATCTTAAAACCAGGATGGAGTCGGCAAACAAACTCCTTTACAAACATTCTCTTTTTAAGCGTTCAATACTCCAGTCATAATCAAAAGAAGATGCTCAGGAACAAATGTGGCAAAACAAGAAACAAGAATACATCCAATGATTTCCAATGCCATCGATTTAAGGGAAACAAGCTCAAAGAAGAACAAATAAACACAATTCTTTGCTCGGAGTTTGATAGGAGCTCTTCCAGCTGGACTAATGAGTAGAGGCACCAAATAACAAGGCCTTATATTTCAGGGACCCTTCTTAATGTCTAAAGAGTGACCACCATCTTCTTCTATTCCCTGTGCCGGTGGAAGCATCACCAGATCTTAGTACTGTTCCCTGTACTTGCTGCCTTGGCATACAACAGATGCTACCCTCGGGCAGAGGGCTTCCAAGCCACATGACCAACACTATCCCGGCAATGCTAATGAGTGGAGCTGCACGAAGAAAAAACCAACTACCTCTTCTAGCCACTCTTGGAGCACTGATGCCATTATCCCTATTTGTTTGATTCAAATTGATTACTCCAGCTCTTGCTAGAGAATGATCCATATCAAGGTCATCTCCCGAATCAGATGAGTCATCATCTGCAGGCAAATGAGATTCCCGGAGCCGGTGGATTGATATATTGCGATTTGCAGTTCCTTTGCCATCCTCGTAGTCCTGGTCATCTGTTGGAAGTTCATATCTGCATACAGGACATGAATTTCTTGAACTCAACCATGGAAAAATACAAGAAGGATGATAAAGATGTGAGCAAGGAAGCTGGATAACTTCTGTATTTATTGCCAACGGATCTTTACAGATGGCACACATAATTTCACCATTCTTCTCGTGTTCCTCACAGACTAAGAAACGGGGCAGGCTCTCTACAATTGGAGCAGATGCAGGTGGGGCACCTCTTCTTGAGTTGTCTGCCTCTACCAGTACTTGCTGGAGCAATTCCAATTCTCCAGTGTTCAGGTTGAAAGCTGGGTTTCCAATAATATTGTTTAGTGCAAATTCCTCCAACCTAGAAAAGATGTTTGGGATATGTGCGCGCTCACTCTCCGTTATTCTCCAAAGAGGGTTTGTACCATCAAATTCAGAATAATGTCTCTCTATGAACCTGTTCAGCTGACTCCCATTTCCATCAGGTCCGCTGTATTGGTCACTCAAAACAACAGCCTCTGAGTTCTCAACAGCAACTTCTTCTATCCATTCACCTTCTTGTTGATCATCTGAATTCCATCCATATACCGTTAGACTTGCGTTAATGGGATCAAAATCACTATCACTTTGGACATTATTCCCATCCGTATCTGCTTGGATGGTCACTTCTTGATTAATGTAAAATTGATCATCCAAGGAGACATCTGAGCCCCCACCATAAGCACTGTATGAGATAGCGTCACTATCACCAGGTAAAGTGCCATATCCAAAGCTGAAGTTTGAATCACTTTCACCAAACAATGATGAATCAAAGGGGGCACCAAATCCTTCACTATCATAATCAGAGTAAAGCCTCCGCCACCTACCAGATCTATTTGGAGTTGTATGAGAACTTGAGTTGAATACATTTGAAAATGCAGAATCACTGTCCTGATGATACTCATGTTCCGATGCAGAGAAGGGGGCATTGTCTTCACTTTGTCGAACCAGATTGATCAGTTGCGAGAACTGGTAAGTGGGGCCGTCAGTGGAATCTGAACTTCGATTATATCTTGACCTTCTTATTCGCCTTCTTCGGAACCTTCTCCGTGGATAAAATCTAGTACCATTCTCGAGGTTTTCAAGAAATGTGACCTTACAAGCGCCACACACACATATGGATTCAGATTGTTCATTTTCATCAAATTCTGGCAGGAACAGATTCCCGCAAACAATGCAATTCACCTCTACAACATCTGGAAATGGCATTAATGAATAAGATGGTTCCTGAAGGATCCGTGGTGACTCGGCATCCATACTAAATTGTTAGAGTCTGAACAGCAGCAATAAACTTGTTCGGAAGTGATAGCCACCTGACCAACATTGGACACTAGGGCATCAACAATCAACATTAACAGTCGAAGCGCCATATCATGATTATATTAATGTAATGTTCATGAGTATATCAAGAAAACGAAAAGCTGGGATTAACCGACATTCAAGTCGTAAGCATATGAGTTTTATTTAAATGCTTTTCGGTACATCAGGGGCCAAAATTGTATAAAGTACGGAGAGCTAACAGTGAAGCTAACAGTCTCCTTTAACCACTAAACATGTTTCATCCGATTCCTTCCAAAACTAGACGTAGTGCGGAGAAAAAAATTATATTATACAAGTAGACGCACAACAACACATCCAATCGACGCTCCCCACTCACATGTCCAAACATACAACCATTCAATCAAAAAACAAAAAAAGAAGGCAGAAACCATAGCAAAGCTGTCGACTTTCCTAACAAGCAATTGAAACAGCTCGCTCATAACGCCAAATCGGAACAAAATGAGTACCTGGAAAAAAAAAAACTGGAGAACCGGCACCAATTGAGCAAAAAAATCGACAAAAGGGTGAAGGGGAGCCAAAGGGCCGTCGTGTATGGAGATGACCGAGCTTTGAGGAGACCAAAAATGGCGGCTTTTCTTTGGGTGGAATCATCAATGGGGGAGGACTGGAAGTTGCGGAGAGGGGGAGAGGAGGAAGTTTGTTGGAAATGATAAAAACGGGTTTTTGCTTCGTCCACGCCAATTAGCGACGGAGTTTTACTTCCTGCACGCCTTTTTGCGTCAACACAGGTGACGGGTAGAGGAGACGTCGTTTTTGACAGAATTCCACGCGCATTAATTAACCGAGGAATTTTACTTTTTTTATTAATAAGAGAAGAATTTACGGTTTAAAATTAAGATTTTTCATCAACAAAAACATCAAGTTATCACCCCTTATCTTTCAACTAAAGTCTCTTTGAATAACACGATCTATGTCATTATCGTTTAAAAATTTATATATAAAATTAAATTCTATCTCTAAAATATTTTAATCATGCATGACACAACATCTTTACTTTTGCATTCAATTAAATTTAAAAAATAGAATCTATCTCATTACTTTATAAAGATTTATCTATAAAATTATATTTATTTTTAAAATATTCTTTTCTAAGATAATAAAAATGATGAATTTATGATTAAAGGATACAAATTCTTTACCATTTAAGGGTTTCTAACATAATATTTACAGTCCCTTAAATACCCTAACATGAATAAAAAAATATTTTTAAGTTCCAACAAAAAGAGTTTAATTTAAAACAATATATAAACTAAATTTTGTAAAAGAATAATTGTCTTCGATCAAATCTTGCTGCTCCCAACTAGTGATGGCCTTGAGAGATGATCTTGTTATTTTTACGTTCTCTTCGATTCGGTTTGAATTAGTGCTCGTTAATTTTATGCTCGAAAAAAGACTCGATTTGAAACGAATAGCTCGTTGAGCAACAAACAAGTTTGAGCTAAAGAATGTTCAGTTCGGCTTGGCTCGAAACTCGTGTTCAATGTATTCAAACTCAAAAAAATATTCAGTTTGTCAATACTATTAAGGTCATATTGAACTTATATAGTGTTGGATAAAAAATTTTGATCCTATATAAGTCGAGTACGAGCCAAATACAAATATTTGCTCGGCTTGAGTTCGTCTTTAACTCAGCTTAAAAATATAGCTGAGTCAAACATAAGCCAAACCCAAGCACTATAAATTGTCGACGAGCTCAATTCGACCTATAATATATCAAAGCTCGCCAAACACTCAAACATACTTGCCAAAAATCAAACCGAATTCAAAAACATCCCTACTTATTTTGGTTCGGCTCACCCCCATTGTAAGGTAGCTAGATGTAACGATAAGATCTAAAATTTAACATGATGGACCTAAATCATATCTTTAAAAACTTAGTTAACTAATTTGAAAATCTTATACATAGAGATAATAGATGTAACCTTATTCTGTATTATATGGTTAATTGGAATAGAAGCGGACGATAAATTGCTACCTATAGGGCAAGAAGTGTAACACCCCAAATCCGGTTCACCCTCGTGAACCAAACCGGCATGTTACAGGCCCCGGTTAGATCGGCTAATCCGAACCTAACTCGTGCGGATCCAATCTCGGCGTCTTAAGATGAAGATATGATTCATCAT
>JAVDBV010050861.1:0-10238 GCA_032619315.1 Piper longum
GGGCGTAAGCACTGTATGTATGTATGATTATGTTTATGAGCCGTGCATGCGAGCCGGCATTTGTTTAAGTATGTTTGCTTACTGACCTGTGTGAGGCATTTTTGAAGTTTCATATGTTTTCGTGGGTAATGGAGTACCCATTTGCCAGATTGTATTAGTTATTTTTCAGACCAGTAACATTCGTTACTGACGGTTTTCTTATAATATATGTAGGTCTCGCAAATCTTGTATCGACTTCGGCGGAAGGACAGATAAATCATACACACACTTGAGCTCAACATAAGATTTTCTTTCTTGCATTTATTTATATTTGATGTATTTTGATGTTTATTTAACAATGTCTTCCATTCTCATGACACCAAGAGGGTTATTTCGATCTATTTAATGGATCGAGTCTCACTGACTAATAATATTAAACATGTCTCGACTCGATCGTAACATTTCTGATCCGGTTCTTAAGTGAACTGAAATTGGGGTGTTACAAAGGTGTTGTCTGATTAGCTATAGGTTGTGCACTAGTGTAGTTTCCTTTGGGTGTGGTGCGATTTTTCTTAAGGTGTACTCTGCATTTCTTGTTTTACTTTAATATGAACTATTTAGTTTGTATGTTAGTTTGATATTATAGTTGTTTTGTTTTACGGACTAGTATGTTGTTGCATTACTTCTTATTGATATTTTTTCTTTTTAATATTTATGTAGGTGGTGTGCATAGAGTGTCATTAATGGATACATGGGGATGTTAAAGTCTTCACACAAACACATAATCTTGTCGCATTGTTGTTGTGTTGTTTTATGCTATATTTAAATTTTATTTTGGTCATCGAACATCTTTACTTTTAGCATAGCATACTGATGTAATAACCTAATATTTTGGGAACTTATATTTTTAATAATTTATAGTATTTTGAAGAATGTTTATGTTTCCTTTATTTTTGCTAGCAGATGTGGGTAGTAGTTGTCTTCCATCGAAGATGCCAAGTAGGTTTAAATATTAAGGGATTTCGTGAGACTGATCTTCCTCTTAAATAAGTTAAGAGAAAGTAATATTAAATAATATAATATTTTAGTTTGGTTGAACGATGAGCCAAACATGGGATGTTCCAGTTCAAGCTTGCACTGTATTGCAAGGTAAACTAAGGTAGGAATTAACACAATGACCAAGGGGCAAGAAGTAAGTAACCTTCACCAATGTCTCGAGCTGATCTTCCACTAGAAAGAATATTAAATAGTGATGAATATTTGGATGAGGAGAGTAAAATTGACAATAACATCAAGATATAGTTTAGAATATGATGGATGATATGTTCTTCTTAAAGAATCATACATAAGTTGTAATTCTGGTTAGGTACACGTGACATCTGGCCAAAGAGAGTAGTAGGGATACCTTTTACAATCTGAGGCTGTACCGGGAGAGTACACGGCATGATCTGGGTGAAAATGCCATGGGACAATGTGCCCGTACGATCTACGTGAAGATGTCATGGGATGGTGTGCCCACTTTAACCATGATAAATGAGTGATTGTGTCATTACTTTTGCAAGAACATAGACAAGTGTGACTTAAAAATAACGAGAAGAAAGTTGCTGAGACTACCGAAGCAAAAGTGTAGAAGGATGAAAATTTTAAGTGAGCAAATGAAGTGATTCTTGAGGACAAAAATTCCTAAAGTCCGGTAGAATGTGAGATCATAGGTAGGTCAAATTTTATTGACTATTTTAGTGAATTAAATAAGTTAACTAAGGTTGGACCTAATACATAATTAAGTAAAAACATTTAAGTTAATTTTGAATATTCATTAAGGAATAAAATCTTCGATTATGAAAGAGAATAAATATGATCTTAGAAAAATCTTATAAAGTGGAGATTTGGATAGAACTGGCATGTCATCTTTAATTATTTATACCTTGGGTAATACTTGTTAGAAAATTATGAAGGTTTAATATTACAAACTAGACATTATATGAAATCCTACAAAAAAAGAACCATGTAAAACAGAGCTCTAGGAAACGAGATATAATAATTTTAAGTTGACATTATGATCGAGCTTTTAGATAATGATGTAAAAGGATAGAATTGGCTTTTTACAAGTTCATAAAATAGAAAAATTTATAGGACGAATTTATGGTAAATAATAAGGTTTGGAATGATGTTTTAAAGATTTAGAGTTCTTATTTAAGGTGGTATATTAAAAATACAAGTTAGGTTTAAATTACGACTTGTATTCTACCTCGATTATGTTGTATTAGTTTTTAATTAATTAATTGAGGTAGAATATCCAAAATACCCCTACTTAAGTGTGATGATTAGTATATAAGGCTAGAGAGAGATCATTCCCTCTTTCTCTCTAAACAAAATTTGATGTGAAGTGGGGAGACAAGGAAGCTATGGTTTGCCATGGTTTGTCTTCTCTTCTCAAATCTTTTCTTCTAATCATCATTTTTTAATAAAATTAATGTATACAACATGCATGTTTCATGATTATATTATTTTTTCGTGAATTTCAATGGTTTCTTACAAAGATAAACCATAGTTCTTGTGTTTTGAGGATGAGATTGTTTGGTTTTTTGAGTTCTCAGATATTGAATTGGTTGAACAAGTTTATTCTATAAAAAGTAAAGATTATGCATGTGTACTATTGTTTAAATTAACTTATGATTATATTCTTATTTTTTTTATAATTGATGATAATTTCTTGTTGATAAATAGATATTTTATGATTTTTCAAAGTTTTAAATGTATGTAATCAAGTTACTATGCTAGTTAATCTATGCAGGAAGATTATATAAATATATCATATTAAATTATATTTTACCCGTTAAACTTGTAAGAATGTGTAATTCTATATAAACTCATCTTAAGTATCAATAAAATAATGGGTGTAACTTGTTTGGATGTTGTTAATTGATCTATAACTGGGTTTATGGAAGTTTAGATGTGAAAAATTATGTTTGAGATGGTGCAAATGTGCAAACGGCCCAAGCGTTATGGCGGCGAGGCAAAAGGCTTGCACCAAGGCCCAAAAGTGTTAACAGCAAAGGCACAAGACTCCTGGTAGGCCGAATGTAAATTTTGTTTTGAAGATTAATTGGTTGGATTAAGTCATTATAATATCTTAAAAATAAAACTGATAAAGGGTAATAGTCCTAATTGTTGATTGATACTTATTTTGGATTGAAAAATTCCTTGAATGTTGTGCATGTGTATGGATATGTCTTGTCATTGTTATTATGTGAGTTGTAAATTTATGTTCCCAAATGTATAATTTGTGATTCTAGAGAGTGCTTGCTAGCTCATCAGTGAAGTATTGGAGGTTCTTAAAGGTACGTATAGCTTGTTGTATGTTATGTATCACCATTGATTGGTGGGGAGAGTAGCTTGTTAATTGACTTCGAGGCTTTGCTTTATTAACTGAAAGATATGGTCTATGCATTTGACGTTTTGAAACTGACATAGGCATGTACTCGGACATCGCAGTTGGGACGAGAATTAGATGTATTATCATCCCTTTGAGACAGTGCCCGTGTTTGTAGTCGTGAATGAGAATTAATTTTGACAGATCGACCAAATTTATTTGATGAGAATTAGATGCAGACTTTGTAATTAATCATTTTCTCTATTATTATTATGCACGTAAGTCACAGAATTGCTGGTAACGACTAGATAGGAGCGTAACTTAATACCTCAGCAAGAGATAGTGGCCATGGACTCTATTGGATGATTAGTAGTGATTATTTAATTGGATTTGGTAGATTATTTCAAGATTATAATTTATTAGTAGTGAACTATGATTTGTTCGTTGAGAGTTTATATTTTAATTGTTGCTTCATATATTATTTAACTTTAAGATATTATGGACATAATTAGTACGTGAAAAAATTATATTATTGACAATAAAATAATTATTATTTAGTAGTAAATTTTCTTTGCTTTGATTTAGTACGTGGTTTATTATTTATATTATTTCTTGTATTATTTTATTAGGGTTCGGTTTGTCAGTGACGCCCGGTCTAATTGTCAAATTGGCGAGTCATCACATCATCGCGGAGAAAGAGGTTGCAGTTGGCGGCTAGTGACCCAAATTCAAGTTCATGGATATTCAACCATAAGTTTTCCTTTGGTCAAACAACAGCATAGTATGCACATCGGCAGCTTTTCGCTCATAAAATCCAATTACAAGATTTGGATTTGTTACAATGGTATCTAGGGAAGCTCAAGGAATGGGCGTAAATGAACGGAGCTGAGCCAAATAGGAATGTATTTGAGTTTGATTTAATATTAAACGAGTCAAGCCGAGCTTTAATATAAATAAATTGAGCTTTAATGTAAACGAGCCGAACCGAGCTGAATTTATCCAAACTTTATGATATTTAGGTTTAGTTCGAGCCGAGCTCGAGCCTGACGAATATTTATGTACTTGACTTATATAGGATTAAAAAAAAATTTGAACACTATATAAGTTTATTGTGACCTCAATAGTATTTACGAGTCGAGTCGAACCGAATATTTTTTCTAATTTGAACACATCGAGTTAGAGTTTCGAGCCGAGCTGAGCCGAACACTATTTTGTTGAAGTTCTGTTCGTTGTTCAACGAGCTTATCCATTTCAAGCCGAATATTTTTTAGAATACAAAATTAATATGTGTGAGCCGAGCTGAGCTGAACGTAAAAAACTCGAGAACAAGCTTTCGCGAGCAAACTTGGCTCGTTTACACCCCGCTTTGTTCATTGTGGGCTAGAAATTTGATTGTCCTGATAAGTAAAGAAGCATCGATTATGCAGTTGGTTGTGAAATGGCTGTCGGAAGAAATATTAGTTGGTGAGCTCAATGTATTCAATTTCAGGCCCATCGATAAGTCTACAAGAAACTTATGTCTGTTTTTTCTTATAGAATTTTTGCTAGCTAATTTCAAAGAGGGGAGTGTTGTTAGGAATAAATGAGTATGTACATGAGTAAATTACCAGTTAATTTATGGGTGGGATGGGAATGTAATTCTAGGAAATTTAATTCCATGTTTAGGTTAAGGAATTGAGAGAATCGAGCATTTTTATAAATAGATAACTCATTGTATTATTTGTGGTGCACATGAAATGAATGAAGTAGCTTCTATCTTCTTTTTTGAGTCTGGGGTTTGATCCTCATGTCCCCTCCACCAACCTTCCTCCAATTTACAGCTTCTATGAGAAAATTTTTTTCTTGATCTTCCGAAGTATCTCCTCCATCTTCTTCTATATTTCTATAACTTGTTTTAGGTAATTTAGTCTCCTGATTATCTCAAGCACCTTCTCCCATTTTCCCAATTTTCAACTATTTTGAGCTTAGGATCTATAATAATAAACAAATATTTGACGCAGTAGGATCGGACGTTGAAAAATTAATATTCTCATTTAAATTAATTACCCACTAGCCGATTTATTTTTATTTACCCGGTTAAGCGAAACATATTATTTACCTATTTAAGCTGATTAAGTGAACTGTGTCATTTACCCGTTTACCCGACTAAGTGAAATATAGGCGAAGTATGTTTTAACGTACCCTAGCCGTCATTTTATTATATAAGGAGAAGGGGGGGCGTCATTCACATTATTTTCCTTCTAACAAACGCCAGCTTCCTCCTTGCTCGGGTATTTTCCTCTCTTTTCCTTCTTAGTGTTCATGCATACATATATTAAAATTGATAATAAGTTGATAATCATGGAAACTAAAATCTGAAATCAACAAGAAAAAAAGAATTAAACTAGGAAAAACTGGAAGTTCGTCCATGAATGCAAATTGCTGCCGTGCAGCAATTCATGGTAGTTTGTTGATCAATTACAACAACAACGTCATGACAATTGTGTCACAAATTCATAGCAGCAAACATGTTGATGCGGGAGAGAATAACCCAACTCCCTACAACGTCCAAAAGAGGCCGATCCTTCCTAGTTGATGATGGCCTGAAGTAGTGAATCTCTAAATTGGGCGGAGTTGCAAGAAGTGATGAAGGAGGGTAGCACGTTCTACTGGTTTGCAGCAACTGGGTGGCATTCCTTTTCTTTTTGGGTTAGGTCGTGGTGCAAGAAAGATGGGAGTATTACGGCGGTGCTGCTGGTCGCGTCGGAGTCGCCTTGGGAGCAGGTCGGGGCCGCCATAGCAGCAGGTGGGGTCCACCATAGCAGCAGGTCGGGGCCGCCATAGCAGCAGGTCGGGATCGCCATGGTTGCTGGTCAGTCGCCATGTATGGTGCGATCCGGTTTTCTATTGATAGCTGCAATAAAGCTTGGATCTTTGAGGTTCCAATTTGATTGCTAGGGTAGATAGGAGTTGTGGTCTGATTTTGGATTGAAGGAGAAGATGACGGTGTGGAGAATAGAAGAACGTCGGGGAAGAAGAAGATGGTAAACTTGTAAATACGAGTTGACTCGACACGATTCAAGTTTAAAAATAATATCAACTCGTAATAAATCTTTAAAAATAATTAATATAATGTGGTACGAGTTGAGTGACTAAAATAATAAAATATTATACGAAATTTCCATAAATAATAAAATACGATTATGATAAATGGTCAATAATTAATTGGCTTATTATAAGAAATTAAATTAAATTCTAGAGTTATAAATGATAAATAAAATAAAGATGTCACCTTTATCATATTAAATTAATATTTGGTAATTAAAATAATTATTTTAATAACAAATTAGTAACGTAGAAAACTAGGTTAATAAAATATAATCGTGTAGAAATCACGAAATAACATAATTAAATAAGGAAGGGTTGAACCTTATTGAATTCAATAAATTATAATTAATTGTATTAGTGATATCCTTAAATTAGGATGATACAAATAATAATAATTAATTCCGGTTCATAAATAAATTATTTAATGTGGCATATTATATATTATTGAAATTTAATAGATATATTAATCATTTAGCTGCATGCATTTTCTACGCAAATAAAATTATACTTATGTATAATTTTATGTTCTCATTTAGATTAGGATTGTGGTCAAAGTTGCGGGATTATGTACAAGCTAACCCAAGTCCGTATAATTATTTAAAATGTTGCATTTTCCCTTGTGGATAGTTTGGTCGGCTTGAGCCCAGATTCAAATACCATGCACCGAGTGCAACCGGAGTGAAGGAATTGACTTAGTCCGACATGGGTTGCGCCCTTCATATTCTAATAATGGACTTGTTAGAATGGACCTGATAGCCCATAATACAATAAATTGGACATGACAGATTGGACTCGCCACCCAATTATGGACATAGTGGATTGGACTCACTAGCCGATAACGGACATGATGGATTGGACTCGCCGGCCGGTAATGGGCATGATGGACTGACCCATAAATCGATAAATTAGACATGGCGGATTGGACTCGCTAGCCAATTACGGACATGGTGGATTGGACTCACCAGTCGATAAATTAGACATGGCGGACTGGACTCGCCAACCGGTAATGGACATGATGGACTGACACATCAGCCAATAAATTAGATATGATAGATTGGACTCACCAGCCAATTACAGACATGGTGGATTGGACTCACCAGCCGATGATGGACATGGCAAATTGGACTCGCCAGCAGGTAATGGACATGATGGACTGACACATCAGCCAATTACGTAAATGGTGGATTGGACTCGCTAGCCGGTAATGGATATGATGGACTAACCCATCAGTAAATAAATTGGACATCGCAAATTGGACTCGCCAGCCAATTATGGACATGGTAGATTGGACTCACCAGCCAATAACAAACATGGCAAATTGGACTCGCCAGCTGGTAATGGACATGATGGACTAACCCATCAGCCAATGAATTGGACATGGCGGATTGGACTCGCTAGCCAATTACGGACATGGTGGATTGGACTCACCAGTCGATAATGGACATGACGGATTGGACTCGCCAGTCGGTAATAGACATCCTGGACTGACACATTAGCCAATCAATTGGACATAGTGGATTGGACTCGCTAGACAATTACAAACATGGTGGATTGGACTCACCAGCCGATAACCGACATGGCGGATTGGACTCACCAGCCGGTAATGGACATGATTGACTGACATATCAGCCAATAGATGGACATGGTAGGCTGACTCATCAGCCAACTTATGGACATGGTGGACTAAACCATCAGCCAATAAATGGACATGCTAGAATGGTCCCAACAACCAATAATATAGATAATGATGGGGAGTTTATGGATTTGTTTTATTTAATTATACGGCTTAGTGTTTTATTCACTAACGCAGAATTGCCTCTACAGGTTAGCAGCTGGAACTAAAGATTAAGAAACACTTGAGTGGTTCTTCTACCAAATCAGGTGGCTACCAACTCAGGTGGTGAATAGATAATATGCGGACTTCCCTTTCTTACTTTTCTTGTGTTATAAATATGGCTATGGGAAACGGTCCAAGACTGTGAGATAATTATTTTATATATTATCATATGAAACATAAGTTCTTTTGGTAAGTTAGAAATGTTAGACTTATTTGCTTTAATATTATTCATGTAACATTTTAAGTAACATCTGGTCTAGTTAGGGCTGGTCGTTACATTGGTTGGTTTGTTAAATTTTGAGTAACATCTGACCAGCGAGGCCCACAATATTGTAAAAAATGACGAGTCATTACAGTTTAGCTTTTTCTACTATGTTTTTGGCTAACGATTGTCATGTTTTGTGTTAAAGTTCATTATTTTTCTTTTGACTTGTTTTGTTCAGATTGTGTGGCACTTATAGTTTCGTATGGTTTTTGTATGCAGTATCCCTATACGACTCCATCAACAATTCATAGGCAAGATTGTATGTAGTTCTGAGGAGTTTGTCTTGGTGCTATCTTGAACGAGGCTTTAACAATTTGTAGCTATACTTGTTTGTAATTGCTTGTCTTGTTTGACAAGGTCTTTGCTAACAAGGATTTTATTTGTCATGTGACAAGGATTTTGTTAACGGGGATTTTTTTAAGAGCCATGTGCTTGATATCATATTTATATGTAATACTAGTTTATAAATCAACATGTACATTTAAAGTTATGGTTTTCAATACTATTTTGTTTGCAATACTATTTTTTCACCAAAGTTGACAATATTGTTAACCGGAAGACAATGTGGATCAATTATCAACAGAATGTTTTGCTGGACCCAAGGATTTTGATAATGAAAGTGTTGCAACACTAGTACAAGCCCTTCCCACGCGACTTGCGTGGGTAGCATTGTAGGTAACCTCACACTCACACAATACCACTGCCCTAGGGCCTCAACGTCCTAGCACTAAGCCCCCTGAACCAGGCTCCAATAGGAGAAAGAGGAAGGAAAAAAAGAAGGGAAACATGGGGTTGGGGGGGGAGGGGGGGGTTAATAGGTAAAAGCAGGGTGAAGTTTCTAAATCACATCTAGGGCTAAGTGGGAGAACCAAAATGGCATGTGATATGGCTCTAAATGCAACCAAATGCTTCACGACCCTAGGCTAGAAACTACAACAACCGGAAATAACACAGATAAAAAGCTACATAGCCCCAACTGGACCTCTAAACAATGGATGTGACCAATGCCCAAGTCCACAACCAAACATAAGGTCCTCATAACATCAGATTGATCAAATTAGACCAATTACAAGCTATTTGGATTGGGCCAACAATAAGCCGATCATAAAACACCTTATCGATAAACTAGGTTTTACGATGTGACTTCACTGATCGGTGTAGATTGTATAGGAAGATCTAACTTCAGTTGACATTGCTTCAAAGTGTTAGAGTGTTGCTCCAAGGTGTTAAAGTGTGGCTAATTATCGTCGGATTGGTGGAGAGATTGTAAGAGTCCAGTGTATTCGTTGCTTCGACTTAGTGGAGAGATTGTAGGTGTACAAGTATTACTTGCATGTGTACAAGTGTTTGTCATTGTTAAGCTAGAAGACTTAACCAACTTAAAGACTCGATGGGCTCATAGTTGTAAAAATTGGCCGATTTTCTTCGGAATCGGCTGATTTAACTTGGCTCGATCCAAAACCGAGTCAAAAAAGGATGGAACATTTTGGCTAAAAATCAGATTCTGAATCGGCTAATGCAGGCCAATTTGAGTAGATTTTTCGGCCCGAGCTGACAACGGCCTGAATCGGCGATTCAGGCAAGGGGGAGGCAGGGAGAGGTGGTCGGCGTGGTGGCGATAGATGACGGGGGACAGGCCAGCAGGGGGTAGGGGGCGGCAGGCGGCAAAGATAAGGTGGGAGACCGAGGCAGGGGAT
>JAVDBV010050865.1:0-12950 GCA_032619315.1 Piper longum
TGTGGGAAGGTGGGCGAATCTGATGAACATGCATTACCCAATTTTCTTAAGGAGTTAGGATTGGTGCCAAAATCCTCATCGACAAAGTTGGTCACAACTTTTTCACTTGTGTCTGAATCAATATCCTTATCCCCCCACCATGCCGTTTGCAGCTGATATTGTCGATTGAATAGAGTTATAAATCTGGGTAGGAATTGATGGGTATCGTACAAGCCACCGAGAAAGGACAGCTGAAACGAATGGCTATAGCTTGTGACCAAATGGTTTGTTATCCTTCAAAAAAGATGACATACCACTTGGATGGGTTCCCACCTCTTATTATTGAATACGCTTCTGTGTAGCCTTCCCGTCCTAAAACCCACCTGAAAGTCTGATGACCTTTCGGCATCAAAAGGTGGGTATGGAAGGATAGCCTCCAATCCGTTTGAACCCACCATCAGACCATGACATTATCTGCCATACTTAAAGTTTTTTTTTCCCGTTTAATTGTGGGAATCTGATCTGGATCACACCTTGATTATTTTGTTTTTTTTCTCTTTATATAAGAAACCTTTATTAGCTTCTCACTATTTTCGACACCGCTTAGATAGCAAAGACGTACGGAAAGTTCTGCTCAATTACAAAAATAATTTACAAGTTAGCATCTCGGATTGAACTCGGCCGGAGATGGTTCCTATATATTCAAATCCGATCCGAATTCGACCTACTTATATTTGATTTGAAATAATTTTGAATCGGATTTGGTTTCGAACTTTTTAGATATATAATATATCAAAAAATATTGGGTCTAATATATATTTAAAGTGATCCAATCCGCATCTAATCCCAATAAGTGATATTTTATAAAATTAAAATTTTAAATATTTGAAAATATATTTTTTATTTTTAATTTATTTTTATCTTAAAATTTATTTTTTTATATTATTTATAAGTATGACAAATAGGTTGGCTTTTTGGCTTGGATTCAGCATAGTTTTTTTGTAAATGACATGCTCATTATTTTCATGTTTTGATGTTATTATTGAGGAGTTTGTAACTTACACGTGTATATGGTTTTGTCACGGTACACAGTATATACTTAATTCAACCCGACTGATAGAACTTAATATTTTATTAATAAAATTAAATCCGTTAAAAAATATACACTAAAAGTTTTTCCTAAATTATGAAGGTTTATATAAAATTTGTTAGCAACTCATATAAATAAAAATGTAACTATAACATCCCGACTTCAGATCAAAGAGCGAACCAACCCTAGTATCACTCACTAAAAGGGAAGTGAATAATTTCCGGTTTGATTTATAACGGTAACAATTAGATGCTAGTGCACGATAACCCAAAAAAAGATGCCAGTAAAAATAAATTTATAGTTAGCAAATTAAAAAGTTATTCCAACTAATGCATCTTTTAGTTTGAAAAATAGTCGTTAACGGTTGCCAAAAAATGGTAATCAATAGACACTAAAAAATTGGTCACCGATGAATATGAGTTTACATTTAGTATATAGTAATAAATTAAGGAGATGAAACAAAGGAAATGCTAATATAGATAAATTTTGGTCAGCCACTATTAACAATTTAACATTAAAAAAAAACCTAACTAACAATAACAATGTTTTGGCTTATGTAGGCAATTGTAATTTTAGATTTATCTTTTCAAAGGAAGATACAACCGAAATTCCGTAATAACTATTTTGGGTTCTGAAAAAACATTAACCACTTCAGGCTGCATAATCTTCAATTATAAACACATTAAAAACTGCGAACCATGGACCATGGTGTCAAGGCTTGGATTGGATGGGCAAAATTTTTTTATTTACTTCGTCACAAATTGGTCAGCAAAGAAAAGTTGTAGCAAGTTTTTCTTTTTCTTTTTTTTTTTCTTCAAAAAAAAAAATTGCTGCTGGCATCACCTCTGTTTATCCCAGACATGTGTTCTTACAATTTATGTTTTGGTGGGGGGACTACTTGTACTTCGACGATTCACTTCGTCTTTGAATGGAGTACAGGTCCGCCAGTGGACGACAACCTTCTAGAGTGAGAACCATGTAAAAACATGTGGGTAGGTGTGAATGGCTGAAAAAGGTTCAAATGATCATAATAACAATAATAAATAATAATAAACAAAGCTAAAATCTGAACCGTTCCTCTAAAATCAGCTGTCATGAACTTAACACGTTATTTAATAACACATGATTGACACAAGACCAGCAACAGCAAAGCCTGGCAGATTTTTCCGTCCATGCAGGAGACTTAGAAGATTAACGACAGATTAAGTATTAATTTGTTCGCTATTATTCAAAGGGCAAGAACTGGCTAAGTAAATGTGTGGTCCAAAAGTAACCCAAAAGAAAAAGAAAAATTGGGTCATGTAAAGACCCCAAAATAACATGCTGACTAATATAATTCATGATGTTTAACTAATATATGATTTACGCGAAGAGGAAAGCCCTTGAGCCGTAAAAGTCAAGTTCGCCTCTATAAATTTATGTGATTAGTTACGTGTTCCCTGCTACCTGGGCATGATTTCAGTCTTCCATTTCAGATAAGCTAATGCACATGCGCAAATTTCAAACCAAGGCCTTGTTCAGTGTTGACACAGCTATTTCCATGCATCGTATATTAATCAATCAAAGTCATTGCTTCGTGTTCGATACAAGCACAGCTCATATGCACTTGAGATTGTAATCTTCCAGTCCTCCCCACATGAGCGTCATATTTAGTTGAAAATATCTCCCCACTTGGCAATGTTGAAGCATGAATGATGACATATGATCTGAAATATAACCAAACAAATAGATTCACATTCCTACTCCCTTCTTCATCCCACCAAACCATGCACATGAACCCACCTACAAGTTTGTCATAGCTTCCACAATGGTTCTCTAACACTTGCTATTTCAATATTGGATATCTAAAAGTAAATGTTAGTTATACAAGAAAAAATGTGAGCTGTTAACAGATTTCACAAATAACCACGGCTTAAAGTTAAAATTGACAATTAAAATGCATATTCGTACAAGAGGACCAGAGATGTTCGATTAATTATCCCTTAAAAGAAACTAGATGAGGCTACTACACAAAAGGGAAGATATTATTTTGTCTACGAGCACATACCTTTTAATCTCCACTCTCCAAAGTAGAGAACAAGGTGCAGCCTGCCAGGGTTTCTTTTCTCCAAATGAGTGTATGTAAGCATATCAGGTGATTATAAATATACCAGCCTGAAAACAGAGTTAGATATTAAAGAAACAATATATCTGGGACAGGTGAAAACAGAGAACAGTTTGCAGCGGGAAAATATTCGTACTTCTTTAACAGTAAATTTGTCAGAAACTTTTAGGGAAGGCAAGACCCATTCTGATGCATACATTGTAAAACTTCCACCGCTTCCATCGGCAACATTTTCATCTGAAAAATCAATCCCCTTACCATTGACATATAAGAGCCGTGTTAACTTAATATAACAGAACAATGTGGAATCTAACAGACCTGTCATCCAGACAATTACCCTGTGCGTAACAAATAGCTGTTGGGGAAAAATAAAATTTAACACTTTATTTTGGCATTTTAGCACGCACCACAAGCAGAACATACCAGGATCGATTATATATTTACCTGCCACGCAGATGGCATAACATCCTTGAGAAAAAGCTTTTCAGTTCCACTCTCAGAATCCTCAAAGCTACACTTTCTACAAGATTTATTATAAGTGAAATACAGAGATTAAGCAAAGTACAAAAATAAAGTCACTTACAGTAATTCATATCTGCTACTGTATACAGCTTGTCATAAGATAAAATTTCAAGTTCACAAGAATTTTAATCAAACCTCTTTATATTGCCTGTTGACCCTCCTGTCTGGATTGCTGAGCCTTTTGTGGCTAAAACCAACATTGGATGGACATTTAAAAGTTCACGAATTTCCAGGACAACAGCCTCTGTCACAACCTGAAGTGAGAACTGCTTCCTACATAGGATTACCACAAATGAGACAGATTTTACTTATAGCATCAAAATTCATTCAATTGTGTCTACAATTGATAAGGGAAAACTGAGTAACCAACAATAACAAAACTATTCATGCTTTCAAAATAGCTTGACCATCAATTCGTGCTTTCCATAATTACAAAGAAGTCATTCTGCCAGATAACATGAAACACAATTGCACTTTAGTATTTTATGATCTTAGGAATTACAACACCAACCTACCTTCTACTGCCATCCCATGACAAAGGCCTAGATGCTCGATCAACCCAGTAGAAAGCATTAATGCTGTCAACAAATAAAAAAAAATAAAAAAGTAAAGCATTTATCCTATGAATGAAAACATTTGTTAATTTTGCAAGAATGAAAACATTCATTATTAAGCAAGCAAAACTTCAATTTTGTTGTGGGAATACCCAGAGACAATGAAAAGGAGTAAACTTTGGCTAACATCAAAGTAAATCAGACACCAAAATGATTACATCCAAACGAGAATGTAAAACATATCAATAACAAGAAGCATGAACTTATAATGTTTTAGAACATGTATCCCACATTAAGTGGATTCATGGGTGATCATCATTATATATGAAGAAGCAAACATTCCTAAATTGGTTAGTCATTATGGCTTATCCATGGATGGAGATCAATATATATGCAAAAAGCAAGTCTTTCCAAAGTGGCAAGTCATTTTGAGTACTGGCTTCGAAGGTCTTTGAGGCTTAGAATTAACATTCAAGGAATTAGTGGAATTAACATACAAGGAATTAGTAGACTTCTTAAGATGATGATTATTTATTCCCAATAGTTGGTTCTATTTGCTTCCATTCTATGTATCGTCTGTCAATTACATCTAATGATTTACTTAATAGGGTGAGGATTTTCTTGCATTGGAGACTTTACGATAGAATCAATGTCTCTAAGATTATCGATGTACTAAATATTTCCATCATCATCTATTCCGAACTAAGGAAACTATAATGTTATAGGTTGAGTAGTCAAGAGAGCAGCCTCATCCAATAGAGAAGAAGGTAGACCATCTTCGTCCAATATAATATGGATGACAAAATCACGTGACTTAATAGCAACGGAAGAAAATGCTCTGGCCCATTTATCCACGATTTTTTTCCATTCATTGATGAGATTCTAAACTAAATGACGGAGTTTCTTTATTCCATATTTCCCCGGGCCATTCATAATCTTTTCAATGTCAATCATCTCGATAATTTCATCAACAGGAGATGTGATAGATGTCTAAGATATTCAAAAAGGCCACAACTGACCATTGACGGTCAAAATGCATGGATCAAAGCAAATCCATTCACAGTTTTCCATTCATTGTTGTGGCTCTCAATGAATCTCTTAGATGTCTCCACTATGCAACAATCTGTGGATATTGTCAAGATGACTAAATTGGAAGACTGTGGATGGTTTGAGGAAACACGAATCAAATCAAATCTACTATTTAGTTTAGACTCTCATCAATTAATGAATGGAAGAATATGGTGGACAAGCAGGGTAGTGCGGACAAGCAGGGTAGTGCATCTGCTTCAATTGCTAGAACTCACCTAACTCTATCGACTATTCTATACTAGACAAAGAAGGTATACTTTCTCCTCCATGAGATGAGGTAGCTCTTTCAGATACTCAACCTACTACACTCTAGTTATCTCAATTCTTTAATGAAATAGATGGTAACATAAACATTAAGAGCATCGATGATCTTATAGACATTGATTCTATCTTAAAGACTCCATTACCATAAGATCGTCACCCAAAAGCTCAGATGCAATTCAACGATGATACACAAAACGGAAGCAAACAGAACCTAACTCTTTAGAAGAAATGATTATGAATTTAAGAAGTTCACTATTTCCTTGAATGCTAATTTTGGGCCTCGGAGACTTCCGAAGTCAGTAACCCCAAAATGACTAGCCTAATAGACTTGCCCTCCATATATATATATATATATATATTAATCTCCGCCCAAGAATCCACTTGATGCATGATATATGTTCTAACATAATGGACCAAGTCAATGTAATGAATTGTCACTTGATGTATGATATATGTTCGAACATAATGGACAAGGGCAATGTAATAAATTGTAAAACTCTATCAAGATCGGTATTACAATTACAAAAATTAGCCAAATTAGAATGTGCACAATGCAGAGTGCAGTACACAATATCTAACATCCAAAAGTGCACAAACCTATCAATCATAAGAAGATAGGCAAGAACTTTCTGTGAGTCCATCTCTTTCTGCAGCTGATAACGCAGTGTCTTTAAACTCGCCAAGGAAAAGGTACAAAAAGCTAAGATTAATACTTAAAAAATTAATACTGCCAAACAAATGTAAGAATTAAGAAGGATGGTACCAAATATCCCCTGAATATATCCATCATATACATTATAATGCACTTTACACAAAGCAAGTTCATACCTTCAAAGCAGCCAAAAATTCAGTGCTGTTGTAGCAGCGGACATACAAGAAGCGTTGCATGCAGGCTCGGAACAACTCCTCGTAATAATAATCTGCCCATTTCTTCATGTCATTAACGCTTTGATTGACCAAATTTCAAGTCCAGGCAAATATATATTATAAGTGGTGAACTTCACCAAATATGCCTCGGCATAATTTACATCACATAAAGCTTCTAAAATGCTCAAGAATTTTGCAGCATACTTCTCGCACTAAACAGCAATTCAACATAAATTGGTTCCCCAAAACTGAAAGGACCAACGTCTCTTTAGGAAACAAATCAACAACACGAGATTTGCACACACTCACAAACACGCCACTTACTCTGGCAATCCACAATGCGATTCTTTAGCGAATGTGCGAGGCGAAGAACGTCAAAACGGCAGTCCAAGTCAATGTACACCACCAACCGCTCTAGTCCACCAAAATGCAAACCATTCCACTCTTTGGGCAGAATACAACTAATTGCAGCCTGCAATACAACAACAACAAAAAAAACAAAAGCTAAAAATTGTGAAAGTCGACTGTGCAACAGTGCAAACCATATTTTCAGTTTTACAGCTTATACCAAACACTCCAAAATACATCAGAAAAAATAAGCCCCACAATCACAAACTAAAATAGCCATAAACCAAGTCACCAAACAGCTACAACGAAGCCAGAAAATAAAGCTTGAGAAGAAAAAAAAAAAGACCTGTGTCAGGATTTCAGACTTGGCGGAGGGAGAAGGTCCGGCGATCTCGACGACATTGCCGGGCCGGAGTGGGAGGCGGTGGAGCGGCGGAAGGTGCAGTGCCGGCCGCGCCGTCAGGGCCCTCTTCAGCATTTCCCGGGCGCTCTCGTCGCCGGCGATCCACTCCCTCGCCGTCATCACCCCACTCGGTCAGGCACAAACAGCCCCTCCCTACCAAGACAATAGTAAAATACCAAATACGGGGCTGTTAATGGCTCCGTTATCACTGGGCGGTTAATAATATTTACGACAATTATTTATTTTTTAAAAACTTTTTGTCTTAATTAATACATCAATAATTGAGTTTGTCAACTCTGTCTAGTCGAATTTTTATTATATTAACGTCAAATAAATAGTTAGTATATAATTAAATTACTTTCACTATTTTATATAAAATATTATTTAAAATATTTTTCCCTTACAAAATATACATTATTATAACCATCCAAACCAAACTAAATTATTGTTATAAACTATACAATAAAAAGTAAAAAGGTATAAATTAAGGTTCTGTTTTATGTAAATGATACAATAATAATCCATCTTTCTAAAAGTAACGTAGATAATATTTTTATTTAAAAAATTAATACATACTTATTTTATTTTGTGTTGAAATTATACGTTTTTTTATACTAAAAATTCCTCTTAAAAAGGTAATTGTACATATTCTACTTAAAATAGTTAATTATACAGCCAAGAATATATAGTTGTATCACTATACATAATTTAAATATAAAAATACTTTAGTTATTAATACTTTTTTTCTTTTTTTAAAAATTTTCATCGTCGTTTACTTACTCCCTAAAATTAAGTTTAAAATTCACTTATTATTATTTTATTTATATAATATATTAAACATATATATATATATATATTAATAAGGTTGACTATTTAGAATTATTTGTATTACTTTCGTCCAATTAAACTCTAAATAACTATTAATATGGGATTTTAACAATTAAAAATTTGGAGTTTAAGATTGAAATGAAGGTGAAATTTATAATTTTATATAAAATAATTAAATAATTCTTTATACAAAAAGTTTTATTATTTTTATTTTATTTTGTTCGAAATAGTAAATATAATGTGAATATATTTGTAAAACGAGGAACCCCATACCGCGGCCGACGGACAACGTGTCAGCGCAACGAAGCACACGTAAACGTCGGGAAGGGGGCATCGCCGCCCCTTCCAACCACGTCGACGGCTTCGTCGCGAAGGAACCTATGAAGCGATCGGCATCATCGGCCTCGGATCAGACGCAGACTCCACTCCCAATTCTCCAGATTACGATCCCGTTGCCTCCTACGCCTATATATATATACAGTCGCGCGATATAAGATGGGGAGGGGTGGATTCAAAATTGGCGTTTTTCTGCTTCTTCTGGTGGCATTGTTGGTGGCGACGATGGAAGCCATGTCAGGAACTGAGCCGGCCAAGGAGGTGAAGGCGGGAGGCGAAGGGAGCGGCACCAAGGCCGGGAAGGCGGCGGTGCATATTGTGTACATGGAGAATCCCAAGGAGGAGGAGGCCGAGGCGTACCATATCCGCACCCTCACAAACGTCCTTGGAAGGTCTCTTTCTGAAATCTGATCTCTCCCCTCTCTTCATGTTATATTTTTGCATTCGATTGTTCTCTGAACCTGCATGTTTGGTACGATTTTTTTTTTGTTTGGTTTATACGTTGAGGTTTTGTGTATATGATTGTATGATTCATTTTTTGCATGCGTAGTGAGGAAGCTGCGAAACAGGCTTTGTTGTACAGCTACAAGACTGTTGCGAGCGGGTTCTCCGCCAAGCTCACTCCTGAACAGGTTGCTCAGATCTCCAGTAAGTATTATAATATACGTCTTCTTCCCCTTCCATTTTCTGGCTATTGTGTATGATCATTCATATGGTCCAAATATTGCAATTTTACTGTTTTACGATGTTGTGAACGAGGTGATAATTGGCCCTCGATTGTCATGGTTGAAGATGGATTTGTCGGTTTCATTTTTACTTGGCAAAAAATACGAATCCGTCTATTTGACATACCGTGGCCCTATATGAATCACAACGACGGTGATAGATGTTGCCTGTAACTTTTTGTCCCCCTTTTGCATTTTTTTCTTTGAAAAAAAAATTATCCCCAATTCATAGTGTTATTTAAGTTTTTGTTTAAAAAGTTAAAAATTGTTTCCCCACACTTTTAATTGAATGTTGGTAAGATTTATGAATGATCATTTTATGCATTAGTACGACTGTAGTGATAAGCACACATCTAAATTCGGAGGCTTGGTGTATCACATTTGCGATTGAATTTATGACATTTACTCGAGTAATTAGCTTCCTTGCTGTGTTCGATCTTACCCTTAGTCTAGAAATTTTTTATGTATCTACTACTGCTTATCACAACTCTACTCGTTAGTTTCTTTATCAATACGATGGTAAGAGGATTTTGAAGCACGTGATATTTGACTGTAAATGCCAATAGGTGATTGCATAAATTGATGTTTTGCTAAAACGTCTACGTACCCATTGATTATGTATGTCATTATTGCGGGGAAGTTGCAACTTCTACCTCTTATTTACGGGAGGGCATCCAATTACTTTTGTTGCTTATAATTGTTGTATCTATTGACTGCCTGTATTAATGCGGATGGATGAAATTTCAGAATGTCGTGGATTTAGAATATAGTTGTGCGCCGCCCTCGGTTTGTTTTCTGCTGGAAGTTCTATTGATGTTTTAGTTTTTCTTTTTATTGTTTACAATCAAAGAGCTAATCTCTATGGTTCATTGGTGCTGCAGAGCAACCGGGTGTTCTTCAGGTGGTGCCAAGTGAGATGTACCATCTGCACAAGGGAAATGCCCCCCAGTAGACTGTAGAAATCGAACTCAAGGCTGCTTCGGCTTCTCTGGAGTCTGTCTTTCCGTCCTTTTCATATTAGAACTTCCCCGTTGCATGTGTAGCTTATAATAAGTCGGGATACTTACGGCAAATATGCAACTCTGAACTTTCATAAAGCAGTTCTTGTCATCTGTGGAATTGTATATGTTCACTATCTGGCCATTTCTGTGCGAAGCTCATTATCATTTTGGTTGAGTGGGAACTCAAATGTGTCACTTGTCCTGCTATCCTACCATTGGAAGGCGAACATTGGTTTTAGAACGGTTGGCGTTGTTAAATGCCTGATTACAGACGTTTATGTCCAGGATGGGTTACCGACAACCACGTGGTTCTTGTCAAGCTTCTCGAGCTGTTGCATTGTTAATTCGATTGAGAAATTCGGTATAGGTTATGTTATATACTCTTTTTTCTTCTCGTATAAAGTTATATTTATGTCTCGAACTCGTGGAAACCTTTGTTTCTGACAAAACAAAAATTTGTATCCTCCTAAGTAAAAAAGTTAAGTGAAAGCACATTTTGGCCTCGTTTTCTTAGATTGATATAATTGATCACGTTTTCATTCTTTTCTTTTTTGTCAAACAAAAAAAGAAACTCGCGCATTGCATCTAAACGAGCCCACAAAACTGGCAAGCAACTTTTAACCATTATAGTAAAGCTGTTTGAATGGTAAATTTGTTAGATTAAATTGATCATTATTATAGCTCTGGATTCGATTCTCTGCCTGGGAGGCCCAATAAAAGGTAAAATAAAAAAAAGGGCCCATTAGAAACGGAGGCCCATCCACAATCTCAAAAAGAAACGTGGCAGAAAATAGCACATGATCAATAACGGGGCCCACACCGGCGAATACAGTATGAACTACGCTTCTGATACCTGCCACGTAGCCCCGCGCACATCCTTCGCCCCTCGCCGCGTCCCCACGACATCCTTCGCTGTACTTAACCAAACTAATTGAAGTAATTTTATTTATTCTACAAAATACATACAATTGTTTGAACATACACCTCAATTTATGAGTGAAAGACAAATAATATTAGCAAACTAAAATTATTCGTAAAAATAATACAGAAAATCATAAAACCTGCGATCAAATTTGTCCATTAATTCGCTAATAGTCTTTTCCCATAAAACACATAGAAAATTTTTCATTTCTACCAAAAATTATTTCTAATGATAGTTATTTTAAATTATCTTTTTGTACTCACCTCACCATCCCCTACATAATTACTGCAATCTATATTTCACTACAATAAATAGATATAAAGATATTTAATAACAATATATATTAAATTAAAAAGATTAAATATATAAATGGCACATAAATATTCATCATAAAAGAAAGAAATGTATGTTAAGATTGTCTAGTACAAAATGTATATTATGATAATAAATAAAAAGATATACATACGAGAAAATGTATAATAAATTTATTTTAAAAAAAAAGGTACACTTAGCGATATATATATATATATATATATATATATATATATATATATGGGGTAGGAAATCTTTTCCTGCCCCGGTTTCATCGCGGTCGTCCATCCATCACAACGGACGCGATCAAAGCCCTAAAAATTTCCCACGCCACTCCGCACCACCTCTCCAGAGCCGCCCAAGCCTCATCTCGACTCCTCTCCACACCGCCGTCGCCGTCTCCTACTGGCTCTCCACACCTTGCCACACCCGCCTCTTCGCACCATCAACCATCCTCGGTCCCGGCCCCTTGGACCAGCTCCGGGCGCGCACCTCGTTGGGGTCGGCGTGGTCGAGGGAGGGGGTGAGGAGGCAGTCCTTGAGTCGAGGGATGGTCTCGCGCAGGGCCCGGCCGTAGCTGGCCCAACTATGCTGTCCTTGATATGTCTTGCGTTTGAATCTGAAGCTGGGAATGCCAGACTATTTCTTTGTTGTTATTGATGAAAGTGTCTCCCAGATGATTGGTCGCTTCTTGTACTAAGTGCCAAACTTTGCCCCCCAGGAATAGAAGGCACCTTTTTTGCTTTGCTTATATCAATTGATAATGTTGGTGTTCTCTCATCTTCGTGGCTTGGTGGTTTACTTCTCCATATTATGAAGGTGACACGCACAGAGTTTGGTAATCTGTGGATTGCTATATTGGTCAGAAACGTGATGAGAATTCTGCCACTGTTTTTTTTCTTTTTGGTGCCAAAAAGTGATCAACATTCTACTATCCTTCCTGCTAATTCGTTGAGGCAAAGAGAAGATATTCAAGTTCTCGAGAAAGATGAGACCATTGAGATGGTAGCACTGATGGATAACAAAAACATTAGCTAAGAGGTGAACAGGTATTGCCAACCATGTGCCTTCTCTACTATTTATATTAAGTTTTAAAAGGGAACTGTGTTCAAGAGAGGTTATTAAACTGTTTATTTTTGTAATAGTAGTCCACTAGCAAGAAAATTCTTTTACATAGCAACCACATACAGGTGTCTATAATGTTTTGTCAATTGTTTTACTCGGTTGATCATTCATTACCGGTGGAAATAGCTGTTTCACTGGAAAGAGAAGGGAAACTTGCATGCCAAAGCTATTTTGTGGTGATTGAAATATCATTTTAGCTTATGTTCATATTAATGCATTCAGACTAATGAGAAGTTTTTGTAATGCTTGTGAATGAGTAATTTTTTTGAATACATTGATTGGCAGATGTAAGGATATTGATGGAGGATAGGAAATTTAATTGCTGGCAAGGAATACTGATGAACTCAAAATTTATCCATTAAGCAAATGTATATAAATGATGACAACCATATTTTTGACAAACTGAACCCTAAGTAATTGACCATCCAAGTCTAATGAAACTGACATGTGAACATAACGAATAAGTACTACGAATAAGAAT
>JAVDBV010050866.1:0-16070 GCA_032619315.1 Piper longum
CGAGCACGAGCCGAGCTGAGCCGAACGCAAAAAGCTCGCGAGCAGGCTTGGCTCGTTTACACCCCTATGCATGACCAAAGACACCTACAACACTTTCACAGGTAGCTTAGATTACTCGATGATGACCAAATTGTAAACTTTCCTCGCTTGAAAATATAAGTGAGATGCTTTTGGCTCGTGGTTTGTTAAATAATTAGAAAATGAATAAAATGTCTCTCTCTTTTTTTAAAAAAAAATAAAATAAAGCAAAAAAATGTCCGTCGGAAAGTATATATGAAACTATAATAAACAGAATGCAAGAAAGTATCTGACAATTGGAATGCAACCAAGTATGAAACTGTAATAAACAGAATGAAAGACAGTATCTGACAATTGGAATGCAACTGAATGTACAAAATGAATACTGCATTTCTCACCTCTCACATAAGGCCATCCTCAATCCACCCAACTCTAGTATAGACATACAATGCAATAAAAATGAACAAAAAACAGTAACTTTTCTTTGAAATCAATTGACTATATGAGTTTTCCAACACTACCAAAACTTTCCTTTTTTTTTCACACATGAATGAAAGAAATGTGCCTGTACATGTAATCCAGCCACTCAATGTATATGTAACCAGAGAAGAAGAAAAGGTTGAACTGATGGATTTTATTGGATGATGAAATGGATATTCGCCTGATGTATGGGGGGGTGGTTGGATCACTCATGAAAATAGGACTGGCGGGTGCAGTCGAACAATGGTGGATTGAATCATATGGGTATATAATTATGGCGCACAGGATCATCTCACAAAACTTGCGCTTGACCATTACCAGAGTAGAGAAGCGAATAACAAGCTGAATAATCTGAAGAATTCTGCAAGTTGGGACAAGGCTCGGGAAATACCGACTGAGAAAACCCTTCCACAGCTGAACAAACCCAAGAAGAAGATGGATCTGAATTGACAGACAGCAAAATATTTGATAGACAAATTCCGGTGAATGGGGCCTCTTCGATTCCATTGAGATTCCCAGCAGCAGTTATATTCCTTCCAATAACGTTTTTTATTGTAATACCATTTACCCTTGGATACGCATATCGATCGTAATGATCATCCGGATGCTTGCCACAATGACCTGAAGCACCAAGAGCAACAGCCACATTTTCCATTTGCACATCTGATATTACCACTTTTTCAATGTATCCACCTCTTCCTGTAATAGTTTTAAGTTTGATTCCAGTAAAGGAATTGTATATGTGAATGTCACTTGCTCTGACATTTGAAACGCCTCCTGACATCTCACTCCCAAATGCAAGGGCAGAACCGGCCGAAGCGAGCAGTTGTACAGTACTGATGTAAACATCTGAGGTGGGTTTTTTATAGGATATTCCATACTCATCCCATCCACTCTTGAGAGCAATTGCATCATTTCCTACCTGAATGTAGCAATCCTCAATGCAAACATTAGAACAGGAATCTGTAAAAAAATTAAATATGCAACATTAACTTACCAGCTAGATCAGCAGTTCAAGAAAAGAAAACATCAACACTCAAAATCCATCTAAATGACATGTAGCTGGGAGCCAAAAACAGATTAAACGTTTCACATATCCAGTACACAAGGGGAAGGGGCAGAAATATTGTGTGAGCAGTAAAAAAATCTCAACAGAGGTAGTTCAAAATATTATTGAGAATATTATGTTCATGGACCACTTTCATAGCTGGAAAAGGCCTCATGAACAATCATTTTGGGAAAATATATAACAATTCTATCATTTCGGCCTAATCAATTTTCGCTTTACAATGCATTTTCGTATCCTAGGCCAAATAAGAAAAGCAATTATAGACTTATTTATTTTAGGAAGATCTGACCTGAAATTATTCTCATTCAACATAACAATCTTCCGGATTGAATAGGCATACAGAAGAGTATGGATGTGTACATGATTTTACAACTCCATCTAGTCTTATTTCGACACAATAATTTAAATTGAAAATGTTTAAATCTTTCTACATGATGGGCAAGCCATACGAATGGGTATTTATACGAGGGTGTATTATCAAAAAGACGAAGAAAAAACAAAAAAGTTAATCAGATTGTTCTTACCTGGTACAATACCATCTGTATATGAAGAATCAGGTGAAACCCGAATGGTCACATTCTGTATCTGCACGTTACTGCATTATGTTTTGAATATTACAAAATTAAGCACAAACAAAAGAAAGTACAAAAAGCCACCAACAGAATAACATTTCAAAGACTACCTGCTATATACAGGATGGATGGTCCATGAAGGGGGATTGAGAAAAGTCAAATTTGATATTAAGACATTTTCACAACTTTCAAGTTCCAAAAGGTGGGGACGACTGTAGTTCATAGAATGAGACTGAAGCCAATCCCACCATATAGATCCCTGGCCATCAATTGTTCCATTATCCCCTGTGGTTCAGAACGACATCAAGACAAACATGAATACCAAAAATAAAAAATAGAATTGAATCCGTCAGAAACTTAAACTGGGTAGCTATGTAGTACGTTGTAAAGAAAAGGAACTAAGTTTTGATAACATGTAATTTTATAATCTTGCCTGTAATAACCACATCTTTTAGCAGACGGCCATTGATCAAGCTACGATGCCTTCCACCAGGGAGCTCTAAACCTCGGCCATAAGATGGCAATGGTTCAACAAGCGGCCATTGCGAAGAGTCCTGAAGAACAATTAAAATTTAAAAACTGGAATAGCAATATTCAAGTTTATATTTTTAGCACTTCGATTTACATCAATGACCAAGTGGTTTGAACATTACAACCCCATTAACATCCAGGGGTAAGAATAATCATAAAGAAAATGATATTTTAAGTGGCACTAGCCGAATTATTGTGTTACATTGTGGCTAGTATTACCAAGAACAGTAGATACTCCCCCCTGTATCTGCTTTCTCATCAAAAGTCTTCATATGAATAGAATATATTAAGTAAAAAGCAGAGTTCTCGTCACTCACTAATTAGAAAAATCCAACTTAAGAAGCAGATTAAATTGAATTCTCAGTTGTAACTATTATATTCAATTGTTGTTAGAAGTTAAGAAATTAGAAACGCTAATACTGGAAATGTATGTACATAACAAACCTGCGATCCAAGTATAATAGCATCTCTGTCCAAAAACAGGGTGAGGTGGCTAGTGAGGTTGAAGCTTCCAGTAAGCCATCTGCCTGTTGGAACGTATAGCTGTGCCCCTCCCTTATCAGAAAATGATTTGACATAGTACATGGCATTTTGGAAGGCAAGCGTGTTGAGGGTCTTGCCATCGCCTACTGCTCCAAACTCCAAGATCGAAACACTGTGAGGCCTGGGAGCTAAGCTCAAACTGCTACTGAATTTGCAGGTATCATCACTCTTTCCTTTGGTGGCTATCACACAAAGTGCCACACATAGGACAATATAAACCTGATATATTCAATACACAGGAAGGGTAAAAGACTGACGATTAGATGAGTTCACTTGATACAACAATGCTGGTAAAAAGATTTAGACATTCACATCAGTGTGGTGCTCAAAAATTTCATAGAAGCCACAGCTATGTGAAAAGCAAATTAGAAATGATTACACTGACTCCAGAAACATTAAAGAGCCACTGGATCCTAGCATAAAACATTGACTATATATCAAGATCAAAAAAACTAATCAAGAAAAGAAAGCCAACCAATTCATTCACACTCATGGAAAGTTCCAGAAAGGAAGAAAGGATCCGGAAACACCCAGGTAAAGGTGGAAATTGGGAAATCCAAGCACAAAACATGACAATGTTACGAACGATGAGGTAAACTTTTGACAATCGAAATAAAATTTGATCTCCACAAAGGACACAGTAGCAGTAAACCACGGGGCAGGAACAATTATGGGGAGGCCAGAATTCTACATTGGATGCTCGGAAAAACAAAAAAAGAAAATGCTGAACAGTCGCTAAAAGGAAAAAGAATGGCATGCAATCTTACACCCAAACTGACAACATCTCCATCACATAGAAACTTTCACAAGAAATCATCTCATCAAGCACAAACATCAGACAAAAAAAACCCGGAAAACAAAAGCAAAAATTGCCCAAAAAAACAGCACGACCCATCTCAACATATGCCAACTTTACAAGCGAAAACAGCAGGAACAGGCCAACCCAGAAGCCAAAAACTGGAAAGCATGCGGATCGCCGGCAGAACAGGCCTCAGAATCAATACACTTGCAATTAAGCATACTTACAAGCCCCTTCATCAGTAGCAGCCTTCCCCTTTTCAACTGCTACAAGACAACACCACCGGGCATGGACACGGCCTCCCTACATGTATCTGCACAGCAGTCAAGGCCAAGACCAAAGTGGAGAAGGAGGAGAAGAAGTGGAGAAGGAGGAGGAGGAGGAAGCCATTGAACTTGGTTGGTGATTGTTATATGAGAACCAGACGTGAAGTGGCAGAAGCCGAGTAAAATGGAAAACAGAGAAAAATAAAAAAAAAAAGGAAAGAAAAGAGGAAGAAAGAAAGAAAGAAAACAGGTCACGTATAATTAAGGATGGAGAGGAATAATTAAGACCCTTTAATTACGTTACTTATCAATAATCATAATCCAAGCATGCCTACATCCCTGGTTAAAATTGGTGAAACGGCCACTTTGAATCTTGCTTAATTTAATTTTACAAAATTATGTTTTGGCTAATTATATGCAATTAAAGCCATTATAATTATAATACTTAGCTGTATTAATACAAGGTAAGGTAATGTCTTGTCCCTTGGGGATATTAATGTAATTTTCCTGAAACGCAGAGATTAATGTAATATATATATATATATATGCATATAATATATGTAAGACTTTAGAATAAATAAATGTTAAGACGGTTGATATATATTCTTAGTTTGTTAACTTTATATAATATAGGTTTAAGGAGGGGAGGGGGATGTAAATAGGGGGAAAATGAGGGGGGTCTTGGGTTTAGGGACGCATGTGGGTGCCAGAGGAAGTGTGGGACCTACATCCAATCATGCCCCAAATGCTAGCCTGGACTCGCTCACTTGCCAGATGTGCTCCCCCGGACTGTATAGTCTTCTAATATATATATGATCTATACTTTATGTCTTACATGAATTATATTTTTTTATTTTAAACAATTTAGTTAGTTTTATTGCTCAAAATCCGCATAAATAAATATACAAATAAATAATAAGAGTATTTATAAAATTTTAACTCAAATTAATATTTCTAATCCTTTTATTTTAATTATCAAAATAATTATAATAAAAATTAATTTCAAAGTATCACTAAACTAGCATACTTTTAAAAAATATAAAATACGTAATATTGATGTCAAAAAGACATAAAATTTAAATAATATCATAGTTATACACTCTACTTTCTATAAATATAAACCTCATTATATAAGGTTCATTAAAAATTGTTTTAATTAAAAAATCACTCATATAATATAAGTTATAAAAGGGGCAACTCATTTTAATTTTTTTCTAAATATATATATATTTAATTTAATGTCTATGAATAATTATGCAATGAATAGAATGAATAACCACGCCATTTTACAAAGTTGTAAAGTATTTTTCACAAAATGGAAAAGAGTCAAACAAGAAGGACTTAGATCATAGTTTTAAAAATTAAACTGGCCCGACTCGAATTTTAGTGGTACCAAAGTGAAATCCGATCCACACCTGCGCCTCTTACCACGGTTCAGAGTTCCGGGTCTTTTTGACCGGGTTTTTAGCAAAACCATCCAACACTGTGGAAACCATAGTATTTTGAGCCGTTAAAAGTTTGTTTTAAGTGGGTTAGCTTCAACCCATAAACTGGAATATTAATTTCGATATCAATGGCTTGTGTCCGGTTATTTGCCTCATATAGAGGGCACGAAAAAGGGCGGGATTTGAACTGTGGCGGGTGGCAAGCTTCGGCCACTTTTCATATTAAGATTCAATATACTTTTAATTTTAATACTTATATAAAACTAAAACATATCGTTTTTTATTGAGCTTTCTATGAGAACAGGGAAACTATTTCTTTAATATTGCCGGGTAGTGAGAAAAGATTTTTTACAAACAAATGATACTTGTTATTATTAACATGCAGTGGAGGAATCAAAATTAATTATTAAAAAATTATTAAAATAACAAAATTGTAATTAAGCTAGTTTTATAATAAAATAAAAATTACAAATTAAAAAAAAGTTTTTGACTCACAAAGCGACCTAGCTACCCTTGGTCGCTCTTGACTGGCAGCCCCGCCCCTTGGGCGGCCAGGTTGGGCACCTTTAAGATAAGGGTGGGCTATCCAAGGCTAAGGTAGTCAAATCTAGCCACTCAAGTCGAGGAGCAACCGGATCTGTGCACCCCAGGGCCTGAGGGTAGTTAGGTATGGTTGTCATCAAGGTTGTATGGTCAGCCATAATTTTTTTTAAAATAAAATATATTTTTATTTAAATAAAAATATTTTAAATAATTTATATTTTCTTTTTTTCAGGTCATTAGGCCTGACTTTTTCCCGCTCATGATAGTATCAAAAAATATTATTTATTTTTCTTGATAAAATACTCTTTTTTGTCATTGATAAACAATAATAATAGTCAAGGAAACCAAAAAATCAAATATAAAAAAATCCAAACAATATTTACAAAAAACATTCTTAATAAACAATAATAACCTAAGAAACCAAAAAACCCAAATGTAATAAGATTCAAACAATATTTACAAAAAGTCGCATTGATAAACAACAATAATAAAAGAAACCAAAAAAAACTCAAATGTAACAATAAGATAGAGATTTACACTTTTTTTTTAAGAATTACTTGTTATTATACATATGAGAATATTATAGACGTTAAAATCAGGAAAAAACCTTGGCGGATCTGTAAAAGGGGCACTCTGCGGACTGAGTGATGTTACATATTTGGCCGTTAACGTACACACAAATGATGATCACAGACATTTTACTTTTACCACATAAGGTGGAGTAAATCATTTGAAGTGTATTTATTTACACCATGTCGCAAATGTTACAGAATATATTTTTTTTTACAAAGTATATATCCAGCTGCGTGAAAGCCGCCGAAACGGTGTTGATTCGATTGAGGATATACACACCATTAGACCACACCAACACACCTGCGACCTTTTTTTTGTTCCGAAGCAACGCACATGTGACTTGACTTTGTAGGGGTCCTGGTTTTTTGGTTTCATGCATGCCTCTTTTTTAGCGGGAATGCAAAGAATGGCAGTGATTGGCTGTCGGAGGAAAAAATGGACCCCTTCAGAGCTTCTGTGAACCTCCTAATTTGCAAATTGTATGGTAAAAAAGGAAAATATTGCCATATTGCAAACAATTTATCTTATAATATAATCAATATTTATACACTTTAATTAGTTCATACATATTTAAAATGCGATGCACCGAAAAGGCAACGTATGAGAGAGTGACATATGAATAGAGATGGGTTTTCGCTGGTAATATTACTTATCCGGTCATTCTTCACGTGGTGAAGTTGAACCAATAGGATGGCGTCCATACGTTTCAGACGTTATATGCGACGTCCGAGTGATTTCTTCATATACGTTGCGGTGGCTTTGACCAGCGCCATTTGACTCATCTATTTAATACTTCTTGTCGAGCAAACAAAGAACCCAAAAGCTGATCTAGAAAAAAAAAAAAAAAAAAAAGAGGCCAAAAGCTAATGGTGGTCTGGAGACAACCGACGGTGCTCCGACCAACTGTCTGGCCGGCCGCTGCTCCGGCGAGCGGTTCAACTTTTTTGTATTAAGTTATGAATTAGCAACAAGCACGATTCTAATCAATCATTTGTGCCAGCTTTTCCGGGTATTCTTCCTGATCCCAAACGCACTAACCACACTGATCTAATGTTAATTTAGTTCTTACTTTTTTATTGTTTAGTTAAGGTTATGCCATGTTTTTCTAACCTGCATGGGAGTTAATGGATGTTTTCATTAAACGTTATATATGTGTATGTATACATAATAATAACTTTGGATCGATCACTGTTTTCTATTAATGATTTTGGCTTCTTGTATGTGGTGTTTGGTTGGGTAGGCGCTCGGTATGAATAAAGACATAATGGTGTCAGAATCATGCGCTTGTGAAGGCTAGTAGGCAACAACCAAATAATGTGAATGTGGGTTGTCGAGTTGGGACTGGCTCGGTGGCTTTAGGAAATATATTTCAATGATTGAAGCTATGACCTCGCTGTATCCAACGAGGGGCAATACGAGATCTGAACCCCCAGGAGATTTCATGGATTACCCATCTTTTAATAAATTAACGTCTTAAGTTTGAAAACTACGTACATACTTGTTTATGTATACACGAAAATCATCATCAATATCATATACATAATATGAACATTTACCTACCTCTCTTCAATCATTCTAATAGAGATATCAATTACTATATATATATATATATATATATATATATTTCTCTTTAATGTTTTAATTTGCTCGGCAATAATCATTGAATATTTCATTAACTTGATCAACAAGTTTTTCTTTGACCTTAAAATCATCTAGTTCTCGGAAATTTTTTTTGTAAGATCAATTATTGGTGAATACAGTGCGTATACTAATTTTTTCTTTTTATAAAAAGACTCAGGGTTGTTCGTGGTGGTGGTGGGTGGGTAGGTGGGCGTGGGGGGAGGAAAATTGTAGTGCGAGATTTGTTGTCTGTTGTCGAAGTTCCGGTGCGCCTGCAACAGTTTACTCTCAACGCACACATGATCCAAGTCTTTAAATTTACATCAAAGGGCTTACCTGGGAACAGCTATATATTACTTATTTATTTGGGTAGTTCCCGTTAAAGTTCAAAATGGTTATTAAATAGACACTAATAATCCGAACCTAAAATAAATCAATTATTTCAATTGAATGACCTAAATTTTATATGCGTTCGGAGTGTTGGGAATAAAGTGCCGTATGCAGCAGAACTTGGATTTGTTGTCTGTTGTCCATCTGTTTTTGAACAAAAATTTGGTCAAATTAGTATTCCAAATATTAAATGGAAAGGTAAGGTTTATTCCCTCTTTTTTTTTTAAACGGGCTCCTCTCTTTATTATATGTGATTGATTACTTGTTATTTGTTAAATTTTCCAATCTAATTGTTCACTGCATCTTAAATAAAATTTTCCCTCAGCCCTCTCACTTTCAAAACCATCAAAATTAAACACTATATTCTCTCCAAATATGATCAGAACAAATTCATTCGGCTACCAGCATCTAATGTACCGGGAAGGTTAAGTTAATGCACCCTGAAGTGTCTTGCCCTTCAGTTTCCCACGCTTCTCAGTTTATTGATATTGGGTTGTATATTCATTGCCTTCAATTAATTTATTAAATTATAATTTTTGAGTGGGGCTATTATCTATATTAACGTTAAAAATATCCATAACCAACAATGCAAATATTTGTAATTAAAACCATACTATTTAATACATATAGAAACTGATTTTAGTTTTACAAATGAATATTTGATCATCATTTTTGGTATTTTTTTGTCCATTTGACGAAGTTATGGTGCCTAGCTAGGGCACTTCTCCCACTTTACACTATAGGTGTAAAACTTCGAATAAGATATTGAATCGGATTTGAAGGAAGTCATTGAAGCAGAACAATTCATAAAAAAATAGACAATAATCGATTCACTTGAATTAGTCAAAATTAATGGGTTATTAATTATAGAACATGTTAATTTGATATTATAATGCGTATTATATTTTATGATATATTTTTTTTATTTTTTGGATTTTTTTAAAAATTATTTGAAATTAGTTATCAATTTTAACCCTAGTCAAAATTAAGTTAGCTTTTAATTATAAGAATATCACTGACTATTTCTTTCCCCTAATTCTCTCTCCTTGACGCACTGCCCCTCCTTTACCCTCGCCGACGCTACCTCTGGTTGCAGTGCCGCTTCTAAAATCAGTTCAAATTGGCCGATTTCAAAATTAGTTCAAATTGGGTGGAATCGACCGATTCACAGATCAATTTTTATAAAAACCAATTTATCTACTTTTTTTAAACAAAATCTTTTCGATTCAATTTAAATTAGCCGATTTCACTTGAAATATTTTTACTACTATGCTATACACTAAGCGCATAGTTATTCTATGCCTTCAATTTTACATCTCAAGGTGCACATATAAGCAGATATTATTCATTTGGGCAGTACTTCACGTGCAAACCTAAAATATTTATTAACCAATTATCTATCATTTAAATCTATAAATTTGACGGTTATGATATTTTTTAGGTTTAGATTGCATGGGCAATGAGTAGGGGTGTAAACGACCTGAGCCGAACCGAACACGGGTGTGCTTGAGTTTGGCTCGTTATAAAATGAGCCGAGCCGAACTTTAATATAAATGAGCCAAGCTTTTATGTAAACGAGCCGAGCCGAGCCTGACCAAAATTTATGGTGTTTGGGCTTGGTTCGAGCCGAATTCGAACTGAGTTCCAACCGAACTTGAGCCTAGCGAATGTTTATGTGCTCAACTTATATAGGATCAAAATTTTTTTTGAACACTATATAAGTTCAATATGACCTTAATAGTATTTACGAGACGAGCCGAGCCGAACATTTTTTCGAGTTTGAACATATCGAGTTCGAGTTTCGAACCGAGTCGAGCCGAATACTCCTTTGCTCAAGCTCTGTTCGTTGTTCAACGAGCTTATCTATTTCGAGCTGAGTATTTTTTCGAGCACAAAATTAACGAGCACGAGTACGAGCCGAACGCAAAAAGCTTGCGAGCAGGCTTGGCTCGTTTACACCCCGAGCAATGGGTGCGCAGAGAATGAAGCGGTGTAGACACCAGATCTTCCATTTAATTCCAAACAAATACTTACAAATTCATTGTTATCTTATAATTCATTTCATATTCTGTCAAAAAATATATTCAATTCTAAATTTCATCTCGAGCTACATTAATGACCTTTGAGTACTGCTGTGGCGTTGATAGTGCAACGTTATCTCCAAGTAATTAATATATTTTGGAAAATTTGTATGCACATACAATGCAATTTGGCTTTCATAAAAATTAAATAGTTTAGTATCATTTTCATATCATAATAATAAATTGTAGCTTTAATTTATATGTTTTTTAGGGTTATAGTGATAAAATAAAAAAATGATCGTGACAAAGAAAAAAAAAATTCCCACCATTTTTTCTTATGTGTTTGTTTTTTTTCCTGTGAGTTGGTTTATAAAGAAAGTAAGATTTATATTATTATTTCCACTTTCTCTCACTTACTTATGTTTTTTATAAGAAAACAGACATGGAGAGATTTTCAATCCTTATAAAAAATAGAATTATTTTAATATTTTATTACAAACTAAATGTGATAAAATATATCTTTATCACAATTTTTTTCTTTAAATAAAACTCGCAAGCTTGCATCTATGCTCTATCTTTGCATATTCTTCCATTTGGTTTGTTTATGGTATTGAGGAGAGGAGAGCCTATTGGAAGCAGTGACATGGCTGTCAGTGGCTTGGGTTGGCTGGATGAGAGCTTCAATGTTTGTCGCTTGTTATTGCTTTTTTCTCCTACATTGCTTTGATGAGCCGCTTCTTGAAGTATTTTCGGCAAGGGCGGGCTTCTCCTATGGCTATTCTCAGCTGGGTTCTGTTCCCAGCTATGAGGAGGATCCAATGAAGGTTGTGACGTGGCTTGCTTTGGCCGGGTGGTGGGCAGAAAGATGTTGGTGCAACTGTGCATTGTTTTTGAGCAACCCTTCTCTTGTAGCTTTTCCAGCGAGGGTGGTTGTTGATGGCGATGTTTCTTGGCTGGGTTGTGTCGGAGGTGCTCCAATTTCTCCATCGGTGGGCTAGGTGATCACCAGAGATCCATCTCCGACGAAGGGTTCCTCCCCTTCCTTCATCTTTTTTTGCTTCTTTCTTCTCATGCTGTTTCTTTTCTTCTTTATTTTTCTTCAAAGCAGTGAACCCTCCTTTTCACCGATTTGTCATGAAGTATTTATAGAAGTCAAGCCTCCCTTCTTCACCTTTGGTTGGTTCTATATTTGATTGCTTGAAGTTTTCACCCACCTCCTCTTATCTTCCCCTTCTTCTTATCATTTTTCGAACCACAGTAAACTCTTTCTTAAGTGATGACTAGTTGTGGTGACATAGGCTTGATCAAGTGTCGATCACTTAGTTCAATCACATGATTTAGACGAACACTTGTATATCTAAAATTAGCAAATTTGAATTTAAATCAAATATTTCTTTTTCACATTTTATTGATTTTTTCTCAATTGTTGAGTGTAATCCAATTTATTACAAACAATTCGTTGAACTAGATAAAATTAAAATAAATATTCTATATTTTAAAATGGGATAAATTTTTATCCCATACTAAAGCTAAATAAATATAAATTGATATTATTTTAATGTCAAAAAGTATATTTTTACAAAATATTATGACTAAATTAAATTTACATAAATAGTTAATTGATTAAGTTGTTTCATCTAAACAATTTTCAATTGAATCCAGCCCAGTCTTTTACAAAAAAAAAAAGGTCTCATCCAAAAGTACCCTTTAAAACTTAAAGTCTTAAACTTAGTCTTCGGATTTGTTGGACTTACAACTCAGGGCTTACTGAAACAACTGACCCCTTTCCCATAAAATCATCTAACGGCTTTTAAACTCGGCTGACCAAGCCGGCGGCATCACTTCCAATGGCTTCGCCGTCTCCTTTGAACCCCTTCTTCTCTTCCCCAGCCGCCGGCGAACCTACCTCCTCCTCAATTCTTCCCGAAGTTCGTCTCTATTTTCCATCCTTCGATCGCTTTTTTATCCATTATTGATAGTTTGGCATCTCTGCTGTGGATATTTTTCTTTTCAGTTGGTTTTTGGTGCTTCTTGTGCAGGATCGAGATGGCGATGCTCGCCGCTTCCCGGCGTTACCTTTCCCACACTTCTTCGCTTCCGGCGCTGTCCCGGTGGCTGTCGTCGATTCCGTTGCGTGATACGTTCGGACCCATTCTGTGCCTTCTTACAAGTAGGTGTTTCTTTTCCATTTTTAATTGGTCGATGGTCTTTGTAGGTCTGGTTGATTGGTGTTTTTTGGATGGGGGTATTGATTGTTTGTTTGTTATTTTTGGTTAACTGGGGGCTAGGTTACGGGGTGCTCAATCGCAGCGATCGCTGCAGAATGTGGATATTGGGGGAGACTGTGAGCGAATGCCTGAGCCCGTCATTCGTGCCTTTGGTATCTTAAAGCAATGTGCTGCCAAGGTAACACGTTCAGGGGTTTCATGACGACTCCTCTTTTGTTTGTTTTATATTTTGTCTCCTGGTGTTGTTAAATCTTCTGATCCTTATATGCTAAAAGTATAGTTTTAAGATCTCGTGAAAGTCTAGAGATGGGAACTTGTTGACAAACTACCTTGCTAGACGAGCTGCTAACTCGCTTTTTTGTCTTCGGCCGATAGAGTTAATCTCAATTCTTTAGTTTAACTAGTGTATAGTATAAATCAAATATAAATATATTTATAATAAATGAAAGATTTTTACCATTAGTCTTTTGAGATTTATGATTTATTTATTATAAATATATTTATATTTAATATCAGAGCATTCATGTAAAATTTTTTTCCCCGGTGAAGTTTGTTTCTCTATTTTACATCACTATCATAAAGATTTTGAAATGAAAACTTCTCGTTCTTCAATTAATATAAAATAATATTAATAATTACATGAACTAATACGTGGAAGAAGATGGTTTAGTTGTTAGCCGGTGTGCCTTATTAAGGGCTGCATATTATGTTAATGTCAAATAATGGGTTCCATGTTCCATTAATGTCAAATTAGTGAAATGCTTTTAAATCCCAAAAAAGAGTCTTATAGTTGAAAATTTTTAATAAAAGGTTTAATAAATTTTAATAATTTAAAATAATGACCTTAAATGGGTTGGATTGTTTAGTCATTTTGCACTTTATTCTTATTTCGTGGGTCAAGAAATATATAATAGTATCTTATTTAAGATCCAATTTTAAGTTATATTTTAAAACTCATGTTTTCGCTTAATTAATAGGTAATTGTGGGTAATTTTTATGTGACCGATTTAGTGAATAAATAAATAATTCAACAAACGAATTATAATAGATAATTGGACAATTATTTATATGTTCGTATACACTGTGTTTTGTACATAAACAATCCGATAAATTTTTATAGACAATACATAGTCTGGTCATGTACATGAACATTGACCGAACTATTTTGGTTCATATAATTATCTATACACCCACTTAATTATATTTGGACAATAAAGTTAGCATGTCTATAAATTATTTAGATTGTTCAAGTTATCCATATGATGTCCAAGGACTCTTCGAACCTGATTATGATATGTTTATTTATTATTGTGTAAGTGATTGAGTGTTCATATACAAAATTTAGATTATTTGTATCTTTATATATATTATGCATATGCATGTGAAATATTTGAATATGACATGATAGTTTAAATATATTGTATTGATGTTAAGTGATCAGTATATTTTAAATTAATTAAAGAGTGGCTACAGTATCTTTAATTAAGATAAAATATAGATAAAGTGAAATATAAATCACATATGGATTTTAATACATCAAATTCTAATTAAATATTGTGATTATAATAGCTTTACCCTACAGGGAGGTAATTATGATTATTTTGTTTAATTAGGGTGTAATAAAAAATATTTATCTTTCTTAATTAGCCTACAAACATTGAGAGACATTTAATATTTTTCTAGTTTCATTGTTGAAATAGTATATATGAATCTATTTCGTGTTTAAGTCTTTACCCACACGTAGATTTTAATGAAATATTGATTTAGTTTAGTATGTTTGCATTGGTAAATATACAACTATATTGATAGTATATAATCTACCTCAATGTTTGTGATGATAAGCATGATTATATGTTTCTTATAGTCATTTCATTTTTGATAATTTTGATGATAAATCTAAGATTCCCTATTTAAGTGGTGATTATAATTATGAGGAATGAAAGGAGAAAGTCCTTCATTTAAGGTACATGGACCTTTACTATACTCTTTATAAGGATAAACCTCTTGCTCATATTGAATCTAGCACTAAAAGTGAGAATTTACTATAACGAATGTTGAGAGCGATCCAATCGTTTGATTTTGATGTTCATTAAGTCTTACATTACAACTAGCATTCACGGGTTAATTCCTGAATGTGAGTCTATTAAAGATTATATGAAGACTATTGATCAACAATTTGTGACTTCAAATAAATCATTGATTAGTATTTTGATGACAAAATTGTCATCAATAAAGCTTAGTGTAAGCACATTATGGAAATGAGTGATATTGCTTCTCAGCATAAGTCTATGGAGATTGAGATTTTTAAGTCTTTTTTGATGCATTTCATTTTTAATTTTCTCCCTTCTAAGTATGGTCCTTTTAAAAATATCTTATAATACAGAAGGAAAAGTGGTCGATAAATGAACTTTTGAAGAGGAAGAGAGATTGATTTATAATATAGATGAAAGTGTACATATGGTGATTCATGAAAAAAACAAGAAGAAAGTCAGACATATAAAGAGAAAAGAAAAATACCTATCCATATTAATGACAAGAGTGAATCCAATTATTTCTTCTGTACAAAGAAGGGATATATAAAGAAAGATTGTCTTAAACGCAAGGCATTGACTTGAGAAGAAAGGTAATCTCATCTCATTTATTTATTATGAATCTAATATGGTTGATGTTTGTCATGATACTTGGTTGATTGATTCTGGTTCTACAATCCATGTTTCGAATATCATGTAGGGTTTCTTAAACCGAAGGAAATTGACGAAAAGTGAACAATGTAAACCCGTGACCTGAGTCATGTTTTATAGTTAGAATTGATCGGTTTAACCATTATTTTCAGTCGAGTTAATTTTAGAACATGTGCATTGAGCCGAGGCTAGCCATGTGTAAGAGCCTTGAGGGTCATGTGTACCTATATGGTGATAACGTCATGAACACACCAGAAAAAAAAAAGTTATCATAATATATGAGAATATGCC
>JAVDBV010050873.1:0-15187 GCA_032619315.1 Piper longum
GCTTTGTTGTGGTTTGGGTATGTGGACATGGATAATGATAGCATGATATAAACAATATATTAAGGTGCATGGGAATATTATGAACAGGTGGATCATGACCAACTGTCGAGAATGCGTTGGTATGTTTGAATTAGATGTTTATGTGAAAATAATAGTGTAATGAATAAATCTTGTTTTATTCGAATCTTGTTTTTACGAAATTATATATATTGATTTGACAGGGTGGCCCCGAATTGCACTTTTAGGGGAGATTCTGTCTGTTTTATTTTAGGAATTTTTATCGATTTTTATCGTGGTTGTCTTAGCATGAACTGGTTCGTATGTCATCCACATAGTAACATGTTAGGGTTTAGTACATTCATTCATCAATATCTTCCATCTTGAGACGCCGAGAGTAGATCCACCCGGGACCCGTAACAGTTCGGTTCGGTTCACGAGCGAGCCGGATTCGGGGTGTTACAGTGATCGGCAAATAATAAAATGTAGTCATTAGGGATCACGCCGGGGTGCACCTGAAATAATAATCCCAAACGTAATCAAAACACAAAAAAGAAGGTGAGGCGCGAGATGTTTTAAGTGGTTCGAAGTATGGGTCGAATATCGATTTGATCTTTCCCGTGACTCTTCACTCTGTTCTTAACCACCTTTCCTTCTCACCCTTTCCATTATACTGTTCCCTGCGATTGCAATGGCCGTGATCGATCTCGAACATGATGGACAGCAATCTGTTCCTCTGCAGCAATCTGATAAAGAAAAATATTCTCGGGCACTTGAAGGTCATGTAGATGGAAATCACACTGAAACCGAATATTGTACCTCTTCTACAAACACAGCTACAGGGATGGTTCTGATGATGCCCAAGGCGGCAGCTAGTTTCTACCGTTTCATCACACAATTGTTGGGTGAACACTTTGGTCATGGGAAGGAGAAAGCTAGAGTTTATCACAATTGGCCTGGAAAAAATGTAAGTAGTTCATTGTTGTTTTTATATGGATATTATTACTAAGTTGCACTTGTTCACTCTTGAGTTTGGCTTGTTTTTGTCAGTTCGTGGTTATGGTCCTTAGTCATGTGGAGAAATTTGTTGTGCAGGTATTTTTCTTCAAAGGGTACCTTGTCTGTGGACCAGATCCAAGAGCACTATTGGTAACTGCAATTTCAATTGTTTTTGCAACGTGGGTTTTCTGTGAATATGTAGCAGATGCTTTGTCAAATCACTCTCACAACTTCATTGTCATATTCAGCATTGTCTTGACAACCATTGTAAGCACTTCTTTTTTAAAAATCAAAAGGCTATCTAATTTTGGATATTTCTTGCTGTCTTATCTAGCGCACCAGATGGAGTCATTATGTTTTTAGTTTGTTTGCCAATGTTTCTTGTTATCTTATAGGAACTTTTTAGCTTGTTCATGGTGAGTACTAGCGATCCTGGAATTGTTCCCAGACTGCAAGATGATCATCAGATTGGAGAAGTTGCATACAGTAGGAGAATTAAAAGCAAAAGAGTTTTAGTTAATGGAGTTGAAATCAGGGTTAAGTTTTGCAGAATATGTAAGCAATTTCGACCGCCTCGGAGCAGCCATTGTGCTAAATGTGACAACTGCGTCGAAAAATTTGATCACCATTGCCCTTTGATTGGCCATTGCATTGGGTTGGTGAGTCTGATTCTATGCATTATATAGCGAAATAGTGTTCTAAACTTTTTTTATCTATCTAAACACGCATGTTTGTTTCTCCCTTGGACAGAGAAATTACAGATATTATTTGATGTTCATCTCCTCCTCATTGGCTTTTTCTATCTACATCTTTGCAATTTCATGCCTTAAGTTATGGAAGAAGATCAGCACTGGTTTTGGATTCTTCAAAGTGATTGCAAATGTTCCAGAAACTGTAATACTCATACTACTTAGTTTCTTTGCAATTTTCTTTCTTGGAGGGCTTGTAGTGTATCATGCCTACTTAATCATGCTTAACCAGGTATAACATCGAAGACCTCTGCCAATTAATTAACCTGTGATTCTTGTATATCAATTTCTTTTCCCCCTTTGTGTCTACTTGATTGCTTGATCTGATGTTTGATTCCTCCTGCAGACAGCTTATGAAAGTTATATGAGAAGTGAGATGGCTACCACCAATCCATATGACAAAGGAATTTTAAGCAACATTAAAGAAACTTTGTTTGCAAAGCTACCACCTGCCAGGGTGAATTTTAGGGCAGAGATTGCTGTCTCCCAGCAGACTGATATTGTCAGGCTGGATAAAAAAATATCAGAATCCACAAATTCTCAGTTTTGATTGAGGTTGTTTCTGTTTTTTTCTTATAACTTTTTACAAATGAACAAAGTTTCATTACGTCTTTGAACAAATCTTTTCTCATACATATAAAAATGGTGTGTGGCAAGAGAACTAAAAACACATATCCATGACACTTAGCTCATAAGTTCTATTTTCTTATGAAGGACCAACTACATAAAGCCAATCATGGGGATAGCATAGCATCTCTTGTATGTGTTTGAGATTCAGGTTCCCCTGCTTTGTACTTTTGCCTCCAGATTTATACGGCTCACCTGTTTTCTTATAGTCCCATCCTTTTCCAAAATTCCTTTCCTTTTTAATGTACCACCATTATTAGGTATTAGATCCTTTTATTAGTCAAAAAAGTGTAATAAAAATCGTAGTTGCTACAAAGAACATATCTAGCTGTCTTACAAGATGGGAGGCCGTAGAAGATGGACATCCATTCAGCTGCCAATAGTGCTAAACCTTGAGCTTCAAAACAACGAGATACTTCATGTTTTACTTCATTTTTTTTGCCCTGCTACAATGTTTGTAGACTAATTAAATCCATATAAACACGAGATAGTTACTAAGATTGATCATTCATGGTATATTCATGCATCAGAAGGAAAACTGAAGTGACAAAGTTTGCTGCTAATTTATTGTATAAAGGAAGCATATTCACTTTCTCCTCCTCTTATATTATTATAAAAATTTGTACAATCAATAATTGCATCATTGATTTGCTGCTAATTTATTGTATAAAATAAGCATATTCACTTTCTCCTCCTCTTATATTATTATAACAATTTGTACAATCAATAATTGCATCATTGACTTTGCTTACAGTCTACTGATTGACATACATCCATCGCCCTCATGGGTTATAAATCTTTGTCGCTGCCACGGAAAGTTTGCGAGAGATCACTGTTGCTGGTCTCTCATCATTCAATCTAACTGTTATGGTCTTCTTTTACACCAAAAATTAAGGCCAGGCCAAAAATATATTTATTTAGTAAATTTTTTTTAGAAAATTAGTGTTTTCTAAATTACACGGATACCAAGAAGCTTCAAATAAACTAGTGTTTTCTAAATTATGTAATGCCAATAAGCGGATGTCAAATCTATGGGTATTTTAGCCCGAGTATACGAAGAAAAGTATAATATTTGGCTCAAATATCTGGTGGGTATTTGAGCCCCATTATACAAAAAAAAAGTAGAATATTTGACAAAAAAATAATTCAAGAAATAAAACATTTCTAAAACTTATATGTAAGTCATTAACCTCTTCCAGTGATGAGACTAATCTAATAATTTTCTCCATCACACGTCCAACTACTTAAAATCATCTATCTTTTATGGAGATTTTAATTTGGATTATCCGATTGAGTTACCATGAGGATCCCTCGTATATCACATTATTTAAATTATCTCCTACTTACACATATTAGGTGACATGTTAAATAAGGTTTCAAGCGACTCTATTTTGGGTGGATCAACTTACATTACGAGGTTTAAAAAACTCTAATTTGGACTAACGAACTTATCATGAGGCTAACCCCAGCTCTGACACTAATTATTATAATTTAATATGGACTTAATTAGTCTTTATAGGCCTCATATTTACATTTCCTTCATGCTAACTAAATGGAATCTCAGGGATTTTTTTATGTTCACTGCTCCTCGGCGATGTGCTTACAATATGTCCCCTTAGAATCCCACACTAATATTACTAGCATTTAAAAAAAAAGAAAAAGAAAATAGCATCATAACCTGCATGTGGGCCATTTGATAGAAGAAACCATCCTTAGTGAGTTCAAGCTTACTTTTATAGCCTTTTACATGTAGGCGTAAAACAAACAACATTCGTTTAGAACAAACAACATTCTTTTAGAAGTGCTCAAATTTCCAGTGACATCAAAACATTATCTATTAGGGTAGCCTGCCCCTCTGTGGGGCATAAGTAGGGTTGTTTAAACTTCAATTAAATTTGATTTAGCTCAATAACTAATTAGTTAAAAGTTTGATTTGAAGTTCCACTTAAAGTTATATGAAGCAATCCGGTTTAAACTTATTGGACTTGACTCACATTGAACTATTTTTAACAGAGGACAAGATTTTAGACATTTTTCTAATTAAATTTAACTTTCATAATAAAATCATGTCTTAATTGTAGATAATATTAATGAGAGTATAAAAGGTATAAAGCATATGACTACGTTAATTTTTGATATTTCAAGTTATGGTCAGGTATGATATACCATGATGCTTTAAATAAAAGTTTTAATATAAATTATACATAAGAAGAGTATTGATAAATATTAATAGTCTAATTGAGCTGTAGGCGGCCAGGTTTAGGTCGGATATAAATACTAACAAATGCATCAAAGCAACGTGATTTAATTAGACATAGTTATTCTTCACCTTTTTACAATTTCATGATGATCCGACAACTAGCTTCTTCTAAATGGCTCATGCTGATGGCATGATGATCTCATTTTTTTAAAGACCTTTTTAATTTAGGTTCTTAAACTCGTGGATTTATCACATCATGCCCCCTGGCATAATTGATTCAATTACTTATCAAGAGATTTCATTGATTATTAATGTGATTCACTTTTTGTCTGCTATAATTGTTATTGAGATCCCACTTGGTTTGAGTTTGTCGGCGGCTAAGAATGGGGAGTTAAAAAGGTTTTTCAGATGAAGGTCGCCACAAGTGGGTTTCTTTAGCTGTTACAATTGTTTTTTTATTACAACATATGAGATTAATAAAATTGTTTTAAAAAAAACACGAATATTTAGTTTATTCTAATATTGTTAACTGATTTTTTCTATTTTATTATTAGTTATTTTTTCACATTTAAAGTATCAAGTATTTAAAATATTATGTGAAAAAATTATAATAATTAATGAAGTGATAGGGTATTGAGTGAGTTGATAAAATTAAGAAGTTATAAATATATAATGAACTTATTTTTAAGAATTAATCAATAAAGAATATTTTCAAATAAAATTTAAAATTAAATTATTATATCTTTTTTTTGAGTGGAAAACCGATAAGAAACATCAAGGGTTTACAAAGACTTTTTCACATATTTCATTTATCAGAATTATTAAATCAAATTCATAAAAAGGTACTTATGATTTAAAATACATTAACAAACATAAAATATAAGGATTGAGGTCCACCTAAATCTACACGACCTTTGCTCATTGTTTAATATCCATCTACCTTTTTTAAATGTGCAAGCTTCTTATGTTTGGCCATCCATCAATATTCTTAACTAATAATATTTTTACACCCACAAGTAAATGGGACCATGCACACACTTTAAATTGAACGGATATATTTGTGATAACCATATCTTACCTAAATTTGTCACTAATGATACTTGTTTATTAATTATCAAGATAAGAGATTTGCCTGGTATTATATATAAATAAGGGAGAGAGAGGGATATGGGGCGGGGGCTTAGGTCACACGACCATCGTGCAGTGTAACCTAATTACCTCCAAGTGTGGAATTTAGAGGTTAAGGTTACACCTACTAAACCTAAATGTTAAAAATTAATTGTTTAAACACAATTTGTCCTCGGGTTGTTACAAAAAAGAAGATAAAATTGAAAATCAGAAAATGTTGGAACGACAACCAATTATCGATCTAACTGGAAGAGATTTGGTGAGGAATGGAAATTTGTTTCGTATCAAATCGTATCTTTGAACTCTTCAAGGTGAAATAAATAGCCGGCTCATCACGAAACAGGCTTGAATAAGGAGGATTAGCTGTCAGATAAAGACTTCATCAATTACTCTGAAGTCATGATTGAGACAGAAAACATATGTTGCATAAGTACCACCAATAACCAGTCCCACAAGTAACAAACAACTACCAGAAGGCATAAGCAGATCTAAGGTGGGGGCAATGCATCCCAATGAATACTTTGCTTCAAATGTCAAGGGGTGGGATTTGGGAAGCCATATGAATTGATCGAGTGCCATAAGACTGCGGAGAGTACTGAGCCAACAACACAAATGACCAAACACGTCATGAATGATTATTATGTTAATTAAACGACGACTGCAGGTTGAAGTCTTCAAATTAATCAATTAATCTCGCAAAATTAAGCCCTACTTTTCACCCCATTGGAAGGCTTCCACTTGTATCTGCCTCCCTTTTGGCAGCAGTATGTGAGGTTATATAAGTGCCATTGGACAAGGGACCAGAGAAAGGCAATTGTAAAGGGGGAGGCCAGACCTCTCGCAAAGGCAAACACCACATCAGAAGAAAAAGGGGAAGACGGCTGTAGCACTTGTGTGCTAAGTATGCATTATAACTCCCTTTGGCACCAGAAAACAAGTCCCTTTCGTCGATTACATGTATTTTGCCCCTCTTCCCCTCTTCTCTCTCTCTTTCTTGTGGGGATGGTGGAATCTTTACCAGACAAGAGTGAATAAGAGTTTGGTTGCTGCAAAGTTCCTGAGGGACATGACTTTTGGCCACTCTGGTTATCATTAGGAGCTGGAAAATTCGATCCCAGTCCAGCTTATATATTCATATGTGCTGATGACATTCCACCACCAGCTAGGCCCCCTCTTCCTTCCTCCACAGAAAGCTCTGCTATTCTTCCTCCTCCTTTCCTATGGGAATCTCTGCCTTTCTAGGGACGCATAAGAGTACAGTCAGCACACATCTTCACAATCATCTCAGCATTCTTTGGCGGAATGATCATGGAAGAGAAGGTGGAGTAGAGTTCTCTGTGAGAGGAGAAATTAGAAAAATCAAGGAGATGGAGTAAGGAGGTATTGACGAGGCTCAATTTGAAGACATGTTTAAATGCAAATAATCATGTGATCGGATTGAGCCGCGTCAATATCTCCTTATCTAGAGCCTTAATCAACTCGGCACGATCATGATCTCTATAGCAAGGTATGTGTGCGTGACAACATACCATTATGTTCTTCTCCAATCAAATTCATTAATTTTCTCTTCTTATGCACTCATATTCGTAGATCATAAGACGACCAAAATTGCACCAAATCTCCGAAAAAAAATTGAACCAACTTGAATTGATCGTGATCTTAGTTTTGTGCATGAACCTAAAGCAAAATAGCTGAGTGATCTGTGGTTTTCTGATATTTGAGAAAAGATGAGAAGATAGATAAACAAGTTAGAGTAGGTGTATATTTTGTTAATCGACAAAAGTTGACGTAGGAGAAGGAAGAGTAGTACAGACCGGCCATGGCCGTAAGTGTGAGGTAGAGAAATGGACCACTCACACATGCCGTTTAGTTTGGTGTAGCATTCAATTCTACAGCTCATGCAAAAGGGAAGAAGAAGAAAAGGGAAAGAGGAACAACTCAGCTTGTAGGCAGGCCTGCCTTCCAAAAGTTCCAACTAATTGATGCCGGCCTGTACCCAATTCCTTCAGCCTTAAATACTAACTACTTTTGCATGGCTACTTTCATTGCAATATCTCATATATACTCTGTCAATTTACCACCCACAATTATTTCTGGCTCCAACTCACATGCAATTAACTGAACGAATTAGTAATCTTTAGTATGTAATTAAGCTCTTCCAAAAAAAAAAATTGTGGGTTGTGAACTAATTTATGATCTAATGCTTAATTGAAAGACTCTACACTGGTGAATCGGGGATAATCAACAATGCCAACATGATTAATTTTTAATCTAGTTTCTCATTAATAATTCTTTTATATGCCAGACTAAAAGGCAGATTCAAGGAGGATATATTTTGCCGTGCCAAAATGAGTATTTAATTAGCATGAACTTTTTCCCTTTTATCAGCCTACAAAGACTAAAATTAATAGCAAATAAATTAATCACTAGAATAGGAATATTAGTTCACTTCTGAATCAATATATATTTTATACCTATTTAATTTTAACTCGTTATTTGTTTGTTTATTGCAATATTCTTTGAAAAAATTATTTATTTATATATTTATGTAAAAAGTCTATGATCTTAATTTCCTTTTCTCTGTGTTTAGGTCCGTCTTATTTTTTATTTTTTTTAAAAATAGAACTAATTAATTGGAAGTCCATGAGTAGTTTTAAGACATAGCATTTAAGTTTATCTTGCACTCAAGAAGCTGGTAGCTGTCCAATAAATGGTCGACAGTGGATTCAAGCTCAAGTGGGGGCACCTTATTTATGTTGGTATGGGTTGTAGCGTTTATCTTCTTCCTTCTCATTTGTCTCCTTTTGCACAAGATCGACGTCAAAAGATGCTTCCGGAACATTTAAAGGTCCACCTCATGTGTTTAATTTGTTCATCTCCCTCCATCCTTTCTCACCTTTTGTAAATATATATGATCATCCTCTATATAAGCTAACAAACAATTGCCTCCGATTTCCACATTTCTACATCTTCAACTCCCAATTCACTCCTTCACCTCCCTCCTTTCTTGGTTTAGCAGAAAGGACACTGTCTGTAGTTCATGCATGCCAGCCTACAACTATTTCAAACCATGCAAAATTGCTACATAAAGGATTTTCCATATGCTATAAATCTTTCTATGAATATTGTTAGAAACGACGATCATATATATAACATGAGCACCATGCTGACCGCATCAAAGTCTTGAAGATGCACCTTATAATCATTCTGCTTAGTTTCATGTAAATCACTGCAGCTTGAAATTCCCTAATAGTGAACTATCCTTTCCAAGAGATTTTTTCCATGATTTTTCAACGTGGATTATTCATTCTCTAAATGTACCCCACATTATAATGGTAAATGTACTCTAGTATTCCGTTGGAACCATGGAGTAACCACCTGGATGGCTTGTGCAATACTGTCGCTAGGAATTATATGGACTATATATATACACAGAGTCGTGTTAAAATTGTCGAAAAAAGTCTCAACAATACATATTGTTTCCTACCCTTAAACACAATACGTTTTTTATTTTAAACTGGGAGGAAAAGTTGTATTTTAGTATTGGTGATTTGTTTACTAGTCTCCCTGATCAGTTATATTGCTTTCATTAAGGTCGGCATGCCCTACTAGTGCTATGAGCAAAATTGTGTTTATGAGTACAAAATTTTTTTGTATCGTTTAACATGGTTTGCTACGTAGAATATCTTACCATAAGATCGATGTATGGATAGAGACGAAGAGTTATGTTTCATTTTAACATCAGAATAACTTGCCTGATTTATACTTTCAATCTTTTGGAATATAACAAAGTCAAATGCTAAAACCTTCCTATATGACACTATAAGTGTGATAATGTAACCCCTTGACCAAAATGGAATATGACTTTTTTGTTCATAAATATAGTTAATCAAGTTTAAAATCTACAAATACATCATCTATTACTACACTAGATCTTTCTATGATATGAGATTGAGTTTTACGAATCTTATAAGTAACTCCGTTACTACAAGAAAATGGTGCCTAGAATAAAAAATTTTTTGTAACTATTACAAAAGAGATTTTCCTCCTTTTCAATTTGTAGTTATTTAAGCTTTTTGTTGTCACTTAATTCTTCAAAAGGCCTATAATCAATTCAGATTAATAATTTGATGGACGGTCTTACAGGTAATATGATTGTAAAACTCAATCAAAAATAAAGAAACCATTATTTATTAACTATCTTGAATGATTGTTTAAAAATTTTAATAATAAATGAATGCTATCACTGTGTATGTTCAGTTCTTTATAGGGTCTTATAGTTATAAGACCTTTCAGTTGATTATTTTTCAATTAATTAATTAAAAAACTAATATTCAGGATTAATTAATCACATGAAACCCCATATATTCGACGTCAAGAATATATCATTTTACTTTTAAAGATAGCAAACCCAATGTCAATTCGAAACAATTTCAGTAAACAGTGGATGATGAAGCTGTTATGTATGTGCGGCGTGCATGAAATATGAATCAGACCAACGTTCTCATGTTATGAGAATGTCCATTTGAAATATAAGGCCCACCCAATATGTAGGAACTTTTTATTTTTAATAATGGCTTATAGTACATCATTTATGATAATATTATTATCGAAAACTTGTTTGCAATAACCCACATGCATGAATATCAAACAAACTAATTTGTGATTTTTTTTCACTAACCAGGTCTTTCATCTTTCCCTATCCCTAATTGTTGTGAAACATTTGGTAATCAATATTAAAACATATTAATATTCAACCTGAGGGCAACATGATGGATTAAGTCAATATTTCAAAAAATAATTAACTAAAATTAAGATCTTATTAATATATTAAATCTTATCCTAATAAATATTGGATGCAAGCTTAATTTTATCAATCCACCCAACTATCAAAAAAATTTGTGCACGAAATTCTTTATTATTAGCCTATGAATATAATCTCTGTTCACTTTAGCCCACATGTAATACGATCTTGGGCTGCCCTTCTGCTGATAAGATCTAAAATGACCCAATGAAGATCAATATACAAATAAATTAATAATATATTAATTCTTATCTCAGTTGATATAGAATGTGTGAGTAATTCATGAGATATTGTAGAGTACATATTTGGAGTAGAAATAGAGTATTTTATTAATAATAATAATAGTATTATTATTAATATTATTGAAATTTTATACTTTTTGTTTATAATTATAAGACTACCGTATAACTGGTGTGACCACGTGCAAACCAAACCATGATAAATACAATTTGTTTTGCTAGTTTATTTGAAGTATTTTTCTTGACACAGTCATCATTTAATTATTTTATAAAATGAAATTAATAATTATACAAGTTATATCATTTATTATAGTTTAAGTATAGAATTAGTGAATATTGGTGTCGACTATCCTCATGTGCACTAACAGATATGAACTATGACAAGTGGGGCCAAGATATACTTTGAAAAACAGCGAGATAATTACGTCCATATAAAATAATGAGCATTTCACCTAAAAAGGGGGTTTTTTTATATCGGAAAATCTAGCCTAATTATTAAAAAGTAGGAAAATCATGAATTATCTAATAAATATATGCCTTCTCTTAAAAGATTAAAATAAATTCAATCAAGTTCATAAAAAAATCGATATGGGTGGCTGTCTAGCAATCAAAAATAAATTTTGGTTTAGATGGGGGTAATTGGAAGGCCCCCCTGGCCATGGGGTGGTGGCCGAGATCTGGCCATCCCTCGCTACTAACCTCTGTTAGCCCAGATAGAACACAAGTCATTTTTTTTTCGACCAACGATGGGGTAGCAAGATCTAGCTACCTTTGGATGTGATAGCTAAATAAATAATCTTTTTTTTTTTAAAAAAACGTGGCAACAAGCAGCGACCAAGTGCGGTTACTTGTGGCCAGATTTGGCTAAAGGGCGAACGGATTTGGTCGTTGAAGGCCAGATTTTGTTGGCCGATGTCAGCCTAAGTTGTGACGGTTAGAGTTTTTTTAAAAAAATTATTTTTTTCAAATAAGAGGGTAATTTTATCATTATAATAATATTTTTTGTAATTATACCTGGTTTTTAAGTGTCTAATAATGCCAAAATCTTTTTTCTCTTTTTTGGTAAAAAGCTTTAAAGTAAACCCGCCATATTGAATTCAAATTTGAATTTGGTAATTAGGTTTTAGGCTGCATAGAGAAGAGATACATGAGAAAAATTTCAGTTCAGGAACAAAAATAAAAGAAAAAATAGTTTTTTTTATATCTATTTGCTTGTGTTTTATTTTAGATGCTACTATTTTTAAATAAGAATAAGCTGTCAAAATATCACAAAAATTTGCTAGGGTCAATTTCGATACTAAGGTGAATCAAATTCAAAACTTGATGGAATAAGTGATAAAGTAAGATCACTCGACTCAATATAAGAGAAGTAGGGTAAATTGAGGTTACCTATATCAATTTATGATTAAAACTACCTTGCTAATTTTTCAAATGATTGATTTAAAAGAAAATATAATCCCTATTAATGGAATCATAAATAAGTATAGACCAAACAAACAATAGAATATAAGCCTATTTATAGATTTGTAAATAGGTGTAGAACCATAAGGTTGCTTAGGGGATAAATTGACTAAGTAATAATGCTAATAGTAGATAACAAATTCACTTGCAGATTACATTGATCGACTAAGAAAACCCTGACCAATATTATGGATTTAGCAATAGGCTTATTTTTTGTTAATCTATGTCCTAACCATCTTTTTTTTATTTCACATAATAAATTTATCGAACTTTTAAATCAAATTTCCATAATTCAAATTTGAATTCATTTAGTATAAATATTTGAGCTCGATCCTGTTTAATCATAATTAAATTTTAAATTTTGCAATTCAGCTCTAAATATAGATAGATGATCCCATTTAAAAAATAATACTCTTTCAATCATATCTAATTAATAAAAGTAATATACAAGCTTGTAATCAACATCTCTCCTTAATTCAAAGAGTGGACCCTTAATTAAAAGCCCCCTCACTAATTCACTCAATGGACCCCCATAACCGAAATTTCTAATTATAATTGTTAACAAATTATGCCTAGCTACATGATACAGTCATCCTTATGGATAGAAAATTTGAAGAAGAAATTAAAGAATGAAGATTATTGTAGGATAGACATGGAGAAGAATAAGAGGAGAAGACAGAAGGGAAGAGGATAGAACGAGAGGGGAAGGGTTAGGGAACTTATATTTTCATTTATGCTTAGCCGAGTACATCAACTACCATTTATACAAATCATCAATCATCCATGTTTTGTGTTTCCCCTTTTTTTCATATATTCTAACAATATTATACTAACTTCTAGCCTACAAACTAATACAAAATCTATAGTATCATTCCCTCTACCTCAAAATTTTTCTTGTCTTCAAGAAAAAGAATGTCAAATACAATGAAAGATAAGGCCTCAATATAGGAACTAGCACCATTGAGCATGTGGATGGCTCTGTTGCTCTTTGTTGCTTCCCACAGGTGCATCCTGATTTAAAATCTTCCTTGAATACACAACAGTGCAATTAGCTTTCCATCACCGTGTCATTTGCAAACCTTGAAGCACATCTTTCCCACGTTTACTCCCAACGTAACCCATTCTTCACATCACATACCCTGCAAACTGCTCGAGTTATTTCCAGGGCATTCAAGGCAACAAACACAGCAGGCTTCATAAGATCAACAATAAATCCATTTAAAAGAAGGCTCCATGCCACCACAATTTTTCTCTTGCCAATTTAGCAATGCCAAGCATGCTTGTTCTTAACACAAATATTTGTGCATCATTTTTTCAAACATCACGTATGCATTATAAAGTTCGCAACTCCGCGAGCTTGAAAATGTGAGAGCGGGTTCCAAACACACTCAAAGACTACAATGGCACGAACCAAATTCACAATAACAACACTTGCAACATCTATCGTTGCTAGAAGAGCTCCCATGGTATTGATCATCAAACACTATGAAACACTCAAGATCAAAAGTCAATCTGAATCTATTAACGCACAATCTTCTTTTCTTTCCCGAATACAATCATATCAAATTGAGATAGCTCTAACAAACAACGTATAAAGCGAAGATAAAAGAGGTCGAAGAATAAAAGAAAAAGAGTGGAGAATAGATGAAAATTTGAGTGATTGAAGATGGGGCAAAAGAAGGAAAGGGGGAATTGAAGAATCAACGAAGACTAGAGACATTTGAGATAACAGGAGAGAAAAAAGAGAGCAGAGGGAAAGTGATGTTTGACGAAGAATGTACTTGAAAAGAATTGAAATGGTTAAGAAGAGGAATACAAGAGAAGATTTTGAGATAGAAAAGCAGAGTAGGGAAGATAGGAAATAATTAGAGAAAAGAAGAAATCAGATGATAAGAGGAAGAAGAGAAGAATTAGAACCTAAATCAGATGGAGTTTATAGCGCTCATTGTAGATCGTTAGGCTCTGATACTAAATGTTACGGGTATAACCTGTAACCTCTCAATCTAATGAGTCCACAGTGAATTGGAGAAGGAAAGGGGTGGCTGAAGAAGGTGGTAGGAGAGAAGGGTGGCCGTAGTCGGGAAGCTAAAAGGTGGTAGGAAAGTGAGCATTCGAGATTTGGCTTGGTTCGATTCGACTCGAAACTCAACATTTAAATGTTCAAACTCGAACTCGAATCCTACAAGCCGAGTTTGAACAAGGCCGTATTCGACTCAGATTCGACTCGGTTATAACTCGAACTCGATTCAATAATATAATATAATATATATATATATATATATTAATAAGTTTATTTATAACTATTTATATTTATTCATCTACAATATTTTAACAAAAAAGTGATATAGTTAAGAGATTGGTATCCAAGTCCTTGACCTTCAAGGTTGTGTGTTCAAATCACGATAATTTTTTTTTTTTTTAATTGAGGTACTTCTGACTTTTAATCGTGTAAAACCCATGATTCGAGTCAAGGTTTTATATTTAGAACCGGTCGGTTCGACCGTTATTTTCGAGTCGAGTATGTTTCAGAACACGTGTACTGAGCCGATGCCAGTCGCGTGTATGAGCTATGAGGGGTCATATGTACCCAAGTATATGATAATAACGTCATGAATATAGCAGAAAAGAATGAGTTATCAGAATATATGGAAGTATGTAGTACATTTTTTATTTTTATACAGCTTGATCGTAGAAATAGTTTTAGGTCGTTTACCGCGTTAGGACGCGTTACGAGCAGTTTGGGTGGGTTGATAGTTATAGAGCATGTCATTATGATGTTTTGGTGTTTATTTTATTTTATGGGATTTTCTCGATTTTTCTGGATTTTCTTTAGAATTTATTTCGAGTAAATAATTATTTTGACTCGAGACGGAGCTGAGCCAAGTAATATTTACAGGAATGCCATCCAACTAAATTTTTTTTACCCCGACACCTTCACCCCAAAACCCTAGCTTTCCTCCCCCATTTGAGGCCACCGCTGTCG
>JAVDBV010050875.1:0-15792 GCA_032619315.1 Piper longum
TATTGGGTAGCCGGCCGGAGAGGGACCATCCGGCGAGGTCGAGGGCCCGAACGTCACCGGCGTCGTCGCATTGGACGCCAGGATAGTTGCAGTAGGGGATGGAAGGAGGCAAGTCCCAATTGGAGAGGGAGGTGCCATTGAAGGACTGTTTCATGAGAGTGAAGAAGTGGGACTGGTTTGGGAAGTTGGTTTGGGAAGAGAAGGTGACAAGGGAGAGGTAGAAGAGGAGGAGGAGGTGGTGACGGGGAGGCATGGTGAAGTTGTTGTTGGAGTGGAGAAGACAAGGTTGACTACTTACCGCAGACGTAGCAAGTGAAGAAGAAGAGTTGCAATGGAGGGAAAAAGAGGCTCATTTGTTTTTATACCCACCGAGCCATGAATGCCCCATGGGGGTGCTGTTGTTAGCCTATGTGAGCTAGTCTAGCTAGGTTGTGGTAGACCTATTTTTTTCTTTTTTATTTTCACTCAATCAATAAATAAATATTATAGACTAATGACAAAATTAGTATCTTCTTATTAAGTGGATCTTCTTATATTCACAATTTTTAATAAGGGTGCAAGATTATGCGAATAAACGGCATTAATTCTTTTTTAAATATAATTAGATGCCCTCCATGACTATTGAGCCGCCAACTGAAATTACTTTCGCGGATGAGAAATATTATTATAATTTTAGGATAATTTTCTAAAAGTTGAACTCAACTCTTTAGTTCGGTTTATCAAGTGCTGATAATATTCTAATTTCTAATTTATCTACGGGATGCCCTGAAAAAAAAATAGTGTAAAGTAAATATTTTATTTTATTTTCAAAATGATAAATTTTTAAAAATACCCAAGTTACAAATACCATACCATTATAAGCCCTAACCATGAGCACTAAAACCTTTATGATAGACATAACAAGGCCTATGTATAAGAAATTAAGATTAAGAATTGGTTGGATTGAATACCATTTAGGGGGTTGGAGAGGCCCATATTGACATTGGGCTTTAGGAGAAGTGCTAATTTGAGGGAATGTGCAGTGTGGCAATGAAGGATAAGGCTACGAGGGAGTGGAAGATGTTTGGTCTGTTCTTATTGAGATATACGCAGGGGGGAGATGCTTCAATAACAGTTTCATAAAGAAATGGTGTTGTCACACCATACCTTCAAGTGCTTCTTCTCATCACCTTTAAGCACACTAATCTAGCATTGGGGTTTTGATGCTGATCAAGATGGATATCTCCAAGTGCTTCTTCTTTATCTCTTTGAGAAGAATAATGACAACACTTTGGATTTTAGAGAAGGACCCAACAATTTATTTACTCACTTCTATATGATACTTGATCAAATTATTCATGAACTACACAACTTGTGCATTTCTTAATTGATATCACTACCCTTGGATTAAACAACAGGGTTGTCTCTTGGAGTCTTGGTTAAGACATAAAAGTCCATGAGTGGTTTTTGTGAGGGAACATGTTAACCATTTACATAGTAGAGCAAACAATTAGTTTTCTCTTAGGACATAAAATGTGGAATTTGTGGAATGATCATTTTTTTCTAAGGTAGACTACTTAAATTTTATTTTTTTTATTTTTTACATTTAGCTCATGACAGCAAAATATACACTAATTAAGTATTTGCAATAATTTAGTCTATGTATTGGCGTACTGTGTGTATAACAAATCAATTGTGGAAAAAACTAAAACTAATCTATAGATCCCTGTAAAAACATAAAATTTGTATCATTAATTCAAATACACAAACCAAAAGATGAACTGATGAAGTAAGTAAAAAAAAAAAAATACGCAGGGAAAAATCCCGTTCTTGGAGCCTTTCTTCTTTGGTGACAACTTCTCTGCCAGGGTCACATTTTTTACAGTCACCTCCTTCCCGGATGTTCAAATTGGCTAAATATTTTCCTCCTTGCATGGCTAAGTATTTTTCTATCATAATTAAGAATTATGTACCATAAAATAAAATAATATAACAGTTTTTTTACAAAATCGTGATGTTAAGATTCATTAAAGAAGAGGGCGGCCTCACAATTTCCGATAAAAAGGTTTTAAAAAACTCTAAAAGAAATCGAGTATTTCCCAAGGATAAAGATGGAGAGAAGCAGCTACCAGTGAAAACTCTGCAGATTGCACCAATATTCATGGAACCACTCTCTTCATTTATGCCACAAGACCAGACTTCAATTATAATCCCAAAGACAAAAATGAAGAGATTGGTTCCACAAATCTAGGCCAATTTTCTACCAGTTGCATGATATTTTTTTCTTTGATAGCTTCGATGGCTAGTTCATGATGATCATGAACCTTGAAGAAGAAGATGAAATAAGAGCTTGAACATAGAGATTACAATGCAAAAACTAAACACAAGTAGAGATCATTTATAATGCCATAAACTTGTTCGATGGATTGGAATATTGAAGTCATGGTCTTCAATCCATATTGCCGTGTGTTTGGGGGCATGCATGACTTGACTCCAAATATTTTGAGTCAATTATTCATTTCTAGCTATATATATATATTACTACGTCTAGAAAATTGAAGTCTTATTATTTGCATGGCTTATTCATCATCTCGTCCATAAGAAGAATTTTTATGAGAGCGGCAAAGCATAGTAATAAACTGCTATACTGAGCACATCAGTGATCAATTTAATTTGTTATCGATTAACAAGAAGCTTCAGAGAAGGAAGGCTGTTTCATGAAGAATACGAATATTAATTCTGGGAATTTTTTCACAAAGAGCTTGGTAAATGTTTTTTTTTTTTTTAAATCCATTGCTCTACGTTTATGAGAAATTAAATGTGTTTGGCTTAAACTTTTAGATTTTGTTTTTAAATCAAATAAATTTTAGGCTTGACATAAACAGACATATTAATTAGTATAACCAAAATTAGAGTAATAGTGACTCATAATGTATATAATTTATTGAAGTCATTGACAAACCCTTGAGACTTTGAACAATTCCACCAATGGCTGAGCTAGCCTAGAAAGGTAAGGACAAAGAACTAGATGTGAAGAAAAAAGGAACAATAACTATTGTTATTGTGAGAATCGATTTAGCCAATTCAACTCGACTCTGTTAAAATCTGAGTCAAAAAAATATCTATATTGAATGATTGGAATAAAATTTTGAATTATTTGATTCAAATAGAAATTTGATCAATTTATATTTAAATATTTGATAACAATGCAATAGATCAAGATATAATATTTATTGTTTTTACCTTATTTATGGGATTTAGTACTTTAGAGTTTATAAAATTTGGTTAAAATAGTTAATTTTTTATTTTTTATTTTTTGTGAGATAAAAACAATTTATTTTATGGTTAAATATTATTTAATAAAAGATTTACTTTTATATTATTTTAAATTTTAGTTTTATTATCCCTAATAAACTAATTTTTTATGCAAACATATATAAAATAAACCCTGGCTTGACTCAAAGTTTTTAAAAATCCGATTCAAGATTATGATTCTAATTTTTACGTCAATAAATCTAATCTCAATCCAAATCTTAAATCAAATCTGACCCAATCCAAAAGGATAAAACTTAGGCTAGATTTAGAGGTTAATTATAAGGGTAGATCAAAAACTCAAATTTCCAAGTTCATTTCTAATCAGACACTATTATTCTTTTCTCATCTAAAGACAAACAAACCAAGTTTAAGAACAGCTAAACTCTTAGATTAGTGTCTTACCAAGTTACCAACTCTATCATTGGATTAGAGGAGGTGAGAGAAAGAGGTGGGATGGTTCCAAAACCCAGTTTTTTGAGAGCCACAGCACCCAGATAAGGAATTCCAATCCCACTTGCCAATTTTTTTTTGTTGGCTCCTGTTTGTACTCAAATCCATTCACATCTTCTTCTTTGCTTGTTTTTGGCCACCAAAGTTCCAATCTTTTCTGCCTTTTCTCCATATCTTTCTCTCTTTAGAGCAGGAAGATGGAGCCGGGCTCGGATGCTGGCCGGCGAATTGCCAGGATTGCTGCTCACATCCATCCACCCATTCTCCAGGTTCCTTGTTTTCGATTCCCAGATTGGTCTTGATGCTTTAAAGTATTGTTCTTTGACTGTTGGAAGTTGTCTCATGTGTTTGATGTATGTTGGTCGTGTGCCATTTAATTCTATCTAAGTGTTCTTAATATGTAGTTTGTGTTGTCAGTTTGTTCACGGATGTGCTTTGTGCTGTGAATTGAGGCTGGTGTGAAGTTGGAATTTCTAACTTTTTAATGGGAAGGGAAGGGAGGGGGTTATGATTGTGTATTTCTTCGGAAAACGTTGCTTGTCCTCTATAATGTTTAGAAGTTGAATTTTGGAATGTTATTAGTGATTATAAAGAAAGAAAACAGTTCAGCTTTCTTTGTCTAGAGAAATGTGCGATTGGTATGTTCATATGTGATGTTTCGTTTGTAAAAAAAATATCGCTTGTTTATATGGCTGCATGTGCGCCTCTTCATTTGAGTGTTTTAAGGCTCTGAAAGTATGAGTGCGAGTATTTTTACCCTTTTCATTGTTGCAGCCTCATTCTCGTCTCCATGCATGACTAATACTTAGGGTCCCGCCTTGTACTGTATGCATTCTTTATGCAAGATTTATACTAAAACACCGATTGGGTGGCTTCTACTAATGATTTCTTTTGTAATAGAAGATGGAGGAAAGTCATGTGTTGAGGAGTTCCGCTTGTCGAGCTAAAGGTGGGGCACCAGGATTTAAGGTTGCAATCCTTGGTGCTGCAGGGGGCATTGGTCAGCCTCTTTCCTTGCTCATGAAGATGAATCCCCTCGTTTCAGTACTTCATCTCTATGATGTTGTTAACACACCTGGAGTAACAGCAGATGTTAGTCATATGGATACTGGTGCTGTGGTAATTTACTTCTCTGTGCTTTTTTGATCTATAAGAGTATTTAACATATAGGTTATATTCAATCTTTTAAGTTTTTTTATATTTAATTTTGTATTAATATGGCACTATTTTTCAGGTTCGTGGATTCCTTGGACAGCAGCAGTTGGAGACTGCTTTGACTGGAATGGACCTAGTCATTATTCCTGCTGGTGTTCCAAGGAAGCCTGGAATGACAAGGGATGATTTATTCAAAATAAATGCTGGAATAGTTCGTACTCTCTGTGAAGGAATTTCCAAATGCTGCCCTAATGCCATCGTGAATTTAATTTCAAATCCTGTAAATTCAACTGTTGCAATTGCGGCAGAGGTTTTCAAGAAAGCTGGCACTTTCGAACCCAAGCGTCTTCTTGGTGTCACTACATTAGACGTAGTGAGAGCCAATACCTTTGTGGTATGAGTTGCATGATTTTCTTTGATTGGGTGATCTAGCCTTCTTATAGTTAATCCTACTTCAGCATGGACATCCATTGTCACTGTACATGCAATATCTGTATTCTGCAGGCTGAAGTTTTGGGTGTTGATCCCAGAGATGTTGATGTTCCCGTGGTCGGGGGTCATGCAGGGGTTACAATATTACCCCTTCTGTCACAGGTCAGAGAAGTTTCGCATTTCTTGCTCTATGAGAAAATGCCACAATTTTTCTTTCTTCATCTTTCTTTGCATTTACAAGTATAAATTTAAATTGAAATATATCAAGCAGGTGAAACCCCCTTGCTCTTTCACACCTGAGGAAGTTAATTACCTTACAAATCGCATCCAAAATGGAGGAACAGAAGTTGTTGAGGTTTGTTTAGTTTTTTATTGAAGTTAATGAATAGATATTACTTCGTCTAATAAAAAACAAAGCTAATCCACTAAATTAAATTTCTGACCTGACTAAGGTTGCCTGTTGAAGTGGTTTTTATGTGTACTTCACCTTACTTAATCCTACTGCAAAGGGTTTGCTAAGAGGCTTAGGTGTAGGCATAGCACTGGCTACTGCGATTCTCGCCATAGCACCATTGGTGATTGACACAGTGGGTCATCACCGCTTTTCATCATATGTTTGTGCAGTCTTGTGTTATTCATCTAACGGTGCTGTGGCAGATTTCTTTTAGCAATTGCTACAGTAATCCCTTGGTCCTGATAAGGCCTTGAAGTGGGTTCTGTTCAGCATTAGTTCAAGTTAGGTTTGCCGATTATTCCTGTTGCAGTAGCATCCTTGCTACCCTGGTCAAATTGGGTCAACTGTTTCAGAATATCTGCCCCATTCAAATGTGGAGCATGATCTAAAAAATGTGGGAAAAAGTATTAGGTTTTTTGCCTGAGATGAAAAAATTTAAAAGTGCCTCCATGTTTGTAGATAGAACATAAAAGTATTTCTATTCAACTTTCCAAATTAAGTTTGACCCAATCCAAGATCTGTTGTAATTGATCATTCGGATGAGATGGGCAGGAAAGGTACTAAACGAATTCAGATTGGTTATGGGTTGAAAATGAGGTGTTGACAGCAGCCTTTATTCATATATTTGACAATGAAGTGTGTATTGCTTTCATATGTAAATGAATTGGATTATTTTGTTTTCAGCCATCTGATACTCTACATGCAGCCATTATTTAGTAAAGCTTGGATGACATAATTAAGAAAGACATATGTTGAATATGATGTTAAATAGTTTGTCATATTTTATCCTCTTCCTGGAGTTGTATTGAAAATGACACCTGGAAGAACTCCCAGTTGCTACTATTCTTTTCAATGCCTCTAAAACCGCTATCTTCATATCTGACAATATTTGGAAATTCTGAGGATAATCTGCTCTTTGTAGTGGTACGCGTGCTTAATTTTACTGAAAGCAGTGATCTAAATCCTTAAATGATGCAGGCCAAAGCTGGTGCAGGATCAGCAACATTGTCAATGGTAAGATCCTTTTATTATCATACATATTGTGGCATATTTGAAAAAATCCCTCAAATACTCAAGTTGCTCCCTTAAACATTCACAGGCATACGCTGCTGCAAAATTTGCAGATGCATGTTTGCGAGGTCTACGTGGTGATGCTGGCGTTGTAGAGTGTGCATTTGTAGTTTCTCAGGTACTCATACTAGTTGGGCCTTTTTAATTTAGTAGTTGTACTTGGAAAGCACGTCTGCAATCAGCATTTCTTGCTACAGGTGACTGAACTTCCATTCTTTGCATCCAAAGTGAGACTAGGCCGCGGTGGAGCAGAAGAGATCCATCCTCTGGGACCTTTAAATGAATATGAAAGGTGAGATTACAGTTAATACTTGCATTTGCTCCGACTCCAACAGTCGATGCCATTGCTTAAAATTGCTTTCAGATATCATTGGTAGTTTTACGATGTTTTCTTTGGCCATTGGCAGAGTGGGGCTAGAAAAAGCAAAGAAAGAGTTAGCTGTTAGCATCGAGAAAGGTGCATCATTCATCAAAAATTAATTACAAATCTGATTGTGGATGGTGGGCAAGGCTTCTTTGAATCACTGTAAGCAAGGAGCTTGTATATTAACTGAATAAATTTGTGTTTTCTTCCTACCCAATTATAGATAAGCTGCTCGTAATGAAAAGTTCTTATAGACTGCTCATATATCGTACATGTTCATACGGAATTACTTGAATTAAGCTTCACAACCTACTTTATTCTTATCACACCTCTTTCATTCTTCTCATCTGGGTCAAAATCTCAAGAATCTAATTTGAGCTCAGAACGGAGTCTGGTAGCAGGAATCTCAGGAAAAGTAGATGTTCACAAAAGGCAATTATTATGTGGTACAAAATTGATCAACTCTTCAGTTAGGGTTGCTAAATGAGTGAGTGAGTCGAGTTTAACTCGTACTTGAACTTGACTTGAATACTTCAAAGTTCGTTTGAATTTGGTTCGAGATCGAATGAGTTTTTAACATATAAGTTCAATTTGTGTTCAAAATCGGTTCGAAGTTTGTTTGAATTCGGCTCAAGATTGAATGAGTTCTTAATATATATGCTCGAAATCGATTCAAAAATTTGTTTAAATTCGACTTGAACTCGAATACACTTAAAGTATTTAATTTTGACGAGCTCAAAATTAAATCGTTCGCGAGCTTGATTACAAAGTCAAAAGTATCTCGTAGAAAATGCAACAAGCGTGGACGACCTCCAAATCTTCAACGTGATGACTTCCTATCTAAATTAACCAATTACTTTATTGTTATATTGTATATAAATAAATATAACTAGTTACAATTAAAATTTATTATATATATATATATAAAGAATATCTTAGTTGAGGGCGGATAATATTTATATCTCAAACTTTAATCTGGATCATTCGATTACAAAGATGACTCAAATTTAATAAAAAATAACAAATAAAAAATAAAACACCCCCACCACTACTATCATTTAGTATGTAGTTAATAATAACATTTATTTGTGATTTTAAATATATTTTAAGTAAACAAGTAATATTATGTATATTATTATATTATTTTAATGAGTCGAGATCAAGTTATAACTAAGTCGAGTTGAGTCAAACCGAATATTGCCTTACTTAAATTCGACTCGTAGGATTCGAGTCTGAGTCGAGTTCAATCTCGAGTATTTAAACGTCGAGTCTAGTCGAACCAAACGTCAAATACATACTAGCTGGTTCGCTCAATTAACAACCATAATGTCAACTGTAATATTCATGAATGAATATGGCTCAAAATTGACTTATTTGTGTTTGGGTCAGGCAAAATTCAGCTTGACTCATTAAATTAAACTCAATAAAGTAGCTCAGCTCAAATTTTAATAAGCTTAATTTGAATAAGATTTGTGTGAGCCAGGCTCCACTCACCCAATTTAGACCAATGAACATTACAAATGGAACAATAGTTTAAGTGGCGCTAGGTGTGAGAATATAAAATTGAACCGAAATCGAACTGAATTGCAGTTACAATTTAATATTCGGTTAGGTTTTTGGTGGCAATCCGAAATATATTTTGGTATTTTGGTTAAGAACCGATCTAAACCAAATTACCCCAAATAAGTGAATGCTTTAAAATTGATAGTTTATGTTAATTATCATGAAATTATAATATTTTTTATGATAATTTTTATTTGTTTAACATAATATATATATATATATATATATAAATTACTTATCAAGTGATTATATATATCAAAACAATGATATAGTTTTGATCAAATAATTAAACAAATCTATTTTTTTATAACTTTGGTGTAATTTGGTTATTCAGTTATTAAACCCACCAAACTGAAATATTTTGTTTCAATTTTGAGAATAATTTGGTTTGATTTCGATTATGAAATTTGCCGTAGAATAAAATTTTTTTAGAACCAAACTTAGCGTGAATATGCTAAAAAATATTTACAGCTGAAGTGTTTTGCATGTGGGATTTTGGCAACATAAGGATAGAGTTGATAAATTCTTTTGGATGTTGAAGCCAAAATTGAAGAGTAGGGTTGCAACGGTGCAAAAGGACACTATTACCAAGGTGATCGATGCAGCCACTACTCATGAATTGGTATTTGCACGTGATCGCGCACAAAAATAGGGGACGAAATGCTCCCACCCCCAAGTGGTGTAAACAAATCCCAATAACACTCTATAAACAAACTTTAATAGCTCAACTCAAACTAATTAAATTAGGAAAAATATCATAAATGTACTAATTTCAATTTTTTTCAAAAATAGCTAATTTTTCGAAATTGTATCACATGGCTATTTTTAAAACTTTCACATCAATTATGATCAAATCTTATTATTTTTTATTCAATGATAAAAATGCCCATAAAAATTTCATTTTTATTCAAAACGACACTCATAATAAATAGAAGTTATAATCTTTACGTATTTTATGTATTAAAATAACAAGATTGATAATGATGAATAGATTCTAAAATCCTATTATCTTTTAGTTATAGTTCAAAATGTAAAATTTTAGAATTTGTTTAAAATTTAATCCTTCAAAATTAAAAATAAATAAAATTATATATATATATATATATATTTGGGTGTTTTAAATTTTAATATGAACTTATTATATTTTATTAGAAATTAAAAATTTTGTTTAAACTAATATATTTTAAATTTGAAGAATTTTTAAAAAATCATAAATATCATTCTTCATATGGATGTAAACAAAATATTTAAGAAAAATTGAAGTTAAATTAAAGGTATTTATGTTAATAAAATAAAATTTTATGAATCAAATTTATATATAATATGAAAATTGACTATACGCGAAATAAGAATAGGAGATTTAACTATATGTCAAATAAAAGTGTGAGATGTGGTTATATCTGATAAAATTTAAATTTTTTTGTCATTTATGATATAAAACCTTAAAACATAATTATTTATGATATTTTTTTAACTAATAATTAAACGCTAATAAAAAAAATATCTCAGACTCGAGTCTGGTCAATTTAATTAAACGGACAGCAATAATCGGAGCCCCTCTCCTACTCCGGGGCTAGCCGATGACGTGCCGCAGCGCCGGCACGCACCCGAGCGCCGGCGTTCTTCCCCATCTCCGGCGGCTTCCATGCCCCCCGCTTCAACTACCACTTCCTCTTCCTACGCTTTTGCGGTGTCGGAGCTCGCCAAGTCCGGCCTCGCAAGGGAAGCGCTGCATCTCTTCCGCCGCGCCAATGCGGCGAGCATCTGAACGGGAAAGCCCACTCTTTGCACCGTCCTGCGCTGCTGCGGTGAGGTCTCCGATCTTGTTCTGGGGTCGCAGGTTCATGCCATGATGGTGAAAGATGGGATCTTTGACTGCAGGTTCTTGTCTAACGCGCTTTTGAGCTTGTATGCCAAGTGTGGGGCGTTGGGTGATGCGAGGATGGTGTTTGAAGGTACGAAGGATCGTGATGTTGTTTCTTGGACTTCGATTGTGTTAGCTTTGGCTCGGAATGGGGAGGGGAGGGAGGGTTTGGTTGTTTTGAAGAGGATGATGAGGGGTGGAGTTTTGCCGAATTGTATGACTTTGGCTAGTGCTTTGAGTGGTTGCACTCGGAAGGCTTGTGTTTGGAGGAGCAAGGTAGCATGCTCCATGATCTTGTTGTGAAGTGGGGATTGGGGTTTAGCAGCTATGTGGTGAGCTCTCTTATTGATTTTTATGCGAAGTGTAGTGAAGTTGATCTGGCCTGGGCTGTGTTTGGTTTGGTTGATGGTAAGGATTCCATTGTTTGTATTTCCATGATTGCTGGCTTTTCGCAAAATTTCAGAGGGCATGCGGCCATTGAGCTTTTCAAGTGTATGAGAAGGTACGAATTGAATCTGTCTAGCTATACATTTGGTGCTTTGTTTAATGCGTGTGCTTGTCTAGCTACAGTTTGTGTAGGAAGGCAGATTCAATCACTGTCAAGCGAGATACTTTCCGATCAAGATCTGCATGTTTCGTGCGCTTTGGTTGGCATGTATTCTAAGTGTGGTTGTGTCGATGAAGCTCGGTGTGTTTTCGATTCTGTTGGGGAGAAAAATAGTGTCATGTGGACGTCAATGATTATGGGATATGCTCAACATGGAAAGGGGGAAGACGGAATACAGCTGTTTGAGGAGTTTTTGGAAATTGGTGGTGAACCTGATAATATCAGCCTTACTGCAGTTTTAAATGCTTGTAATTATGCAGGCCTTCTGGACGAAGGAGCCCGCTACTTGAGCATGATGATAACCAAGTATAACTTGATTCCTGAATTAGATCAATATGCCTGCTTGATAGATCTTTATTGTCGTTCTGGGCGTTTACAAAAAGCAAAATGTTTGATAGAGGAGATCCCCTTTGAAGCAAATGCTACAATTTGGAGTACCTTCTTGGGTTCGTGCAGAGAATTTAGCGAGGTTGAGCTTGGAAAGAAAGCAGCAGGTAAACTCTTCCTGCTGGAGCCTGATAATGCAGCACCATACCTACACTCGCAAATACGTATAATAAGGCCGGTCTTTGGGATGAAGCAGCCAAAGTCAGGGCATTTATGAAAGATTTTGGTGAAAAAAAGGGCTGCTTGGAGTTGGATGGGGATTGTGTGAATTGAATTGTGTTACTTGCAGTTAGGTAACTTTTCTAGCAAAGCTGAGGTTAATCAGAAAGTAACGTGCTAAGTTTCAATTGCTGAGGCAAGTATTTACAACAAGCCTGGCACTCATTTGTTTTTTGAAGGCAGAACCCCTAATAAATGATTGGATTTACCTCAAGGTGAGGACTGGCATATCATTGACTTTTTCAATTGATTTCAAAGAGAATTAAAACTGATTGCAGAGGATTGTTTTCACAGAGTAAGCTTCAGTAAAAGGTGACAGGCCTCAATCTTATATATCAAGAGGTAACAGGATTTGCTTTTGCCTTGACAATTTTTTTCCCTTAATTCTGCATGAATTAAAAACCTTTTGTGCCTTCTTATTGATCTTTTTTGTATTCTGGTAGTTAGATCTCAATTCTCTATTCTGGCCTTTCTGCCTGAAAGAAGCTTGAATTAAACTCTACTGATCAGAAGAGAGCTTGAAATGCTCTATATCACGTAAGTTGTAGTACTGTTCCTCTTTTCTTTTTTTCTTTTTCTTTTTCCTTCTTTGACGAATCTTTTTTCCCAGTTTGGATCTTATGAAAATAATTGAAAGTTTTGTACAGTTAAAATAAAACTTAGTTTAATTTTTTGTGGATTAGATGCATACAGAGGGGATTGATAAGTAGCCAATTGAAGCTTGGCTTATATCAATTTTTGTTTCATTCTGTTTCAGCTTAAATTGACATCATATCAACTTTATGCTTTTTTTTTATTTGGCATGGCTTGGAGTTTACAGTGGTGTGCTTCCATATCAAAGAAAACTGGATTTGTTATTTACTAGCTTTATTATGGAAGATTGCTAGATCAATGTTTTTCAACATCACATGATGCTTGTTCTATATTTTGAGAGATAAAATTATGATGATAGTACAAATTAGTTTCATTTTACCCTCTTTTAAGTTGTGTTGGAAGGACATTTGGCTTTTTTATTTATTTAATTTTTTATTATGTGTTTATTTAGTGTCGTTGATTAACGTATGAAAGTAATTAATCAATAACGCAAACTCCATTCCTTCAACCTAACTTATCTGGAATAAGGTAGTGATGATGAAGGTTATGATGATATGAAGTTTCTCATGCTAAAAATGGTAGTGCCTTGAGGAAAGGTGTAAACATTTTGTTAATTCCATATGATGGATGAAGAAAGGATTCATAAATTTTGAGCAACTAATGAAATGTTTTCTTGTTATGCTTTGTTGTAAAGGCAAATTGGATTTTTTTTCATATTCATCTATGCAATGGAAAGTGTTGTAACATATCTTGTTTATCAATTATGTTATGATAGTATATGGTAACAATGATGTTAAAACTTAACTCATTTTCTACTCTTTTGAGAGTTACAATAGCAAAGACATCCAATATAAGAACTTGCCACTTTGTTCGTGCATGGATTTTGTGTCTTGGATTTAATACAGAAGCAATGAAGAAGTGATATAAAATCCTGCGAGATGATGATGAGCTAATAATATGATTTATAGTATTACTAGGTTCAATGTGGTCATCTTAGCCGCATCTAAAAAATGCAGTAAAACTCGTAAATCTGTGTTAACCAATTGGCTAGATTAAGCAAAATGCACATCTAAGTTGTTTCAATTTTTTTTTTATAGAATTTGATTTCTGATGGAAAGATAATTCTACCTTTATTGCTATGCTTTGGGTTTCTTGTTAGAGATATGATGGGATAAGTAGGTAGAAAAGCTCCTATACATTGCACTAAGCTATTATGTCTGCTTTTGTTCATGAAACGAGAAACAGTAGAAGGATCTGTAATTTCTCTCCTTCTTTCTTGTTCATTTAAGTTGTATTATTTGATAAAGTGCTGTATACTGCAATAATGTAGTCTTTCATGTTAATATATGTAATGTGGGTCATTTTTCTCTCTCACTTATTGCAGCCAAAACAGAAGGCATCTGCTTACCTATTAAAGGTCACCTGTCTTGATGTTAGTCTTGTTATTGTGAAGATACCCCTCAAAGTGGTATGTTTTCTTCATGTATGAAAATGTTATTGTTATTATTTGTGCTAGAAGGTACAGTTATTTGTGATGTGTCTATTCTTAGCAGTCCCAAAAAGGGTTATTTTTGGTGCTACAGCTTTTCTGGAAAGTCCTGCTTATTGGTGCTAGCCAAGTCCTAAAAATGGTTATTATTGGAGCTACAGCTTTTCTGGAAATTCCTGCTTATATGTGCTAGCCAAGTCATCTGTGAGTGGGAGATTCTTCAGACTTCTTTGTTTTGGGTTGATGATCATGTTTTAACTAGACCAAGAATATAGTCATTATTAACATACAACCGTTCCCTAACCAGTTTCTATTCCTAGATTTCTTGCATTGCCAATCCTAAGCCCTGAAAGGGAGGTTTCGCCCTGGGAAAGGTTGTGATCCTAACTGGGCTTGGTTAAACGCATGGATCTTGAACCTCTGATTGATCTTCCCGTTCACAATGTTGACGAAGCAAACATCCAAAAATGTAGTCGCAAGCTCCAATGTGGGATGGCCGCGATACAACCTTAATCATCCCTAGGAAAGAAAAATTAAGAAGATGAATCAGCTTTTGCCATCATCTCCTTCTTGTTAGATATGTGCCATGAAATGGTGCACTTTAATTTGATCATCTTCCATCAGAGAGGTAACTTGCTTCTACATGATAGCCTGTGAAGGTAATGCTTAATTTGATTTTGCTCTGATGAAGCTTTACACGATGGCTTTGTGATTGTAAACAGAGGTCAAACACCAAACACATTTCAATCCAATGTCCCTGGATTGGAAACTTGTTAGGATGTTTTTCCGAGCTTTCACCATTTGCTCTATCTAGATGAAAGATGGATGGTGTTATAGAAGCATGCAATTGAGAAGTAAAAGTCTTGACCTTTTTCTTATTTGCACTATACCATTTTTTTTAACAGCATGAAAATATCCCAATTATTGGTATTAGAATTTTGTTGTATTGTCCTTATTTTTTGTTTAAAAAATGGAAGGGGTATATATATCACTCAACAACAGTAAGTAGAAAGCAGCTTATACCATACGAGCATCCTTGTAGATCTTGTAATCTATACTTATAAGTGTATGGCAAGAAAGAAGTTGAAGGATACATATACGTAAAAGTAAGAGCTCAATTCACGTGTAATTTCTTACTATTGTCGTTGTCATTGCTCCTTTCTCGGTTCCTTTCTCCTCGTGATCTTCACTTTTTACACTCTCCTTACTTCATTATCACCCTATTACTTGTTGATACGGCGTGTATCTTCACTCTCAATTCTTACTTTGTCCCCCGACTACTTAGCATAACGAGTCATTTATGGAGTTTGACTTTGAATATTAGAGTTGATTCTAAAAAAGTTTAGAATTAAAAAGAAGTTTTAAAATGATGGTGGTAACATCAAATATTATTTCAAAGTTCATGAAGTTTACGGGTATCTTGATATCTGAAATGTTGTTGTGTAGGTGAAGATATGTTGATTTAAATGGCCATTCATACATACTACTTAATTTTAAGTGCTCGATACAACTAAGTATCAAATGTATAGATTATTCTTCATACTTAACTAGCTTAAATATATGGAGTGGCTATGATAGTAATGAAAGGTTAATGAACCGGCCGGTCCAACTTCAACTTGCCCGTTTTAAGTATTCGCTGGTTAATTCGGTCGAGGGAATTCTTTTTGATCCGCTTCAAGATCTTTATATATATAACAAATTACAAGTATTTATATATCTACAACATAATATTGTATACACTTCATGTGCGGTTCCCCTCGTGGTAAAAGTACCGGCATTTATTCACTCTAATTGTGAGAGAGACAAAACAACCAAACTGTGATGAATATACATATATATATATATATAT
>JAVDBV010050876.1:0-11589 GCA_032619315.1 Piper longum
CGTTCTTGGCCATTGTGGCTATTTACGCGAAGCTGAAGCTCTGTATTGGATTTTGGACGTGTATATGTGTATATATACATATATATATATATATATATATATTATATAATTGTATCATATGTTATTATTAAGATTTGACCTGAATTAAATTGATCTATTAAAGTTAATATTAATGAGTTATTAATATTTAAGATAAGTATAGATAAATATATATAGATATTATTTTAGTAATTTATAATTTATAATGGATTAAATTAGAATATGAAATATAAGGATAAATACGGTTATGAGCGCCAAATTTGTCTGTAGTTTTTCTTTCTAGTATCCCATCATCAAGAAACTCTGGTTCTGGAGAACCGGTGTTGAATTTGAAAGATCAAAAACCTAAAAATCATTTTGTTTTTGTTGATTTAGGAACGCTTCTGTTATCAAATTTTATTTTCTTAATGATTTATTATGAAGAAGAAGAAGAGGTATTATTGTGATATTTTTTTATCTGTATAATTTGGTTAAGTTAATATAACAATTGGTATGAGAGTAACTTTATATTAGATCATTGAGGATTAGTTTGATTTGTGTTTAATTTTGGATCAAGATTCAAAAAAAGATAGATCCTAAAGTAAAATCTTATTGGAACTGTCTAGTTCCATATTGTATCTAGATCTAATGATTCAAGATCCCGAAACAATACTAGTTTGTAAGATGAAGCAAATTAATATGGTCTTTAACCTATTGGGAATACTTCTAAATTTGGTAATAGTGATTATCATTTTCACAAATGTGGGAAAGGAAAATACATGAAATTTGTACATGAGATATTTATTCTCAAATCAAGGTCCACTTTTCGTAAAATATCAAATGAGAAAAATAAAGTTAGAAAAGGAAAAAATGTTATAATTTCATAAATTTTCAAATAAAGATATTTTTATAATCTTTTTAGTTTTATGTTATTTATATTTCGAATTATTAAATTTAAATTATGGTTCAATTATAATTAATATTGTAAAATTTATTAATTGCTACAATCTACTACCAAAATAACCACTTTTGTAGAAATCAATTTATTTTAAAATATTAAGATTGTTGTGTGTATATGATTCATGTGAAAATATTATATACACATTTGTACAAAAAATTTAAGATAATTATCAAAATTCCATGTGAATAATAAATTAGTCCAAAGATAGAGTTATTATTTGACCAGATTTATTGTCTATATTTAATTACTACAGTAAGAGTACCATTTACAAATTAATATTTATGTCCAAAGACTAAATATTAATGTTGTGTCAGGTATCTTTTGATAGGATTTATTATTATTTGAATTATTAATCTTATTATGTGTATATTATTTTGTTCTATTTTCAATTAATCAATCTGCTTCTATGATTACTGCCAATATCAATTCAGTACCAATGTTTAAAGATAATTTTAAAGATTAGAAAGAGAGTGTGATGATCGTTCTCAGCTGCATGGATCTTAATCTTGCGTTAAGTACTGAACAACCAGCTTCTCATACGGATAAAAGTTCTATTGAGGAAAAATGAGACATTGAAATGTTGGAACATTCAAATCATATGATCATGAAGCGAGGGATTTCATAGACCTTTAGGGGCGATATGTCGGAGAAGGTTACTACAACCACTGAGTTTCTTAGAGCAATTGAAAAGCGTTCTGTAAAAAACGATAAGGTTGAAACAAGTATGCTTTTGTTAAACTTGATTTCAATGAAGTTTAAAAGTAAAAAAAAACATACGACCATACATCTTAAAAATCTCAAATAAGGTTAGAGCTATCTAAAGATTTACTCGTACATTTCTTTCGATACAATTTAGCCAATTCAAGGTCAGTTACAACTGACAAAAGGATAAATGGACTCTTAATAAGCTCATTTCTTGTTGTGTCGAAGAAGAAGAAAGGTTGAAGTGACAAAAATAAGAAAAGAAAGAGGGCTAAGGAAGCTAGTAATGGTTCTTACAAGCAACAATAAAAAAAAAGAAAATCAGGCTTCTTGATGTTTCTTTTGTGGTAAACCTGCACATATTAAGAAAGAATGCACTAAGGATCATGTTTGGCGTGTAAAGAAAGGTCTATTTCATAATTTTGTTTGTTATGAGATTAATTTACCTTCAATGTCAATACACACTTAGTGGTTAGATTCAAGTGCTACTACTCACATAAGTGTGTCAATGCAGGGTTTCCTAAGTTGCCGAAGGCCAAATGATGCTGAAAGATTCATTAATATGGGTGATGGCAAATCATTTGTAGTTGAAGTAATAAAGACTTTTAGATTATTATTGAAGAGAATATATTATTTGGATTTGAAAGAGACAAATGTAGTACCATCTTTTAGACGGAATTTAGTTTTTATTTCTATGTTAGACAAATTTGGTTACTCTTGATATTTAGAAATAATAACTTTAGTCTTTTTCTAAATTTAAATATTGTACATATGAGTTTTTTGTCTTTTATGATAATCTATATTTACTTGATATTATTGCTTCTTTTAATGAAACTTTGTATGTGGGTTTAAGTGATACGAAAAGAAAATTAACCAATGAGAATTCTACTTTACTCTTATATAAGCGTTTAGGACACATTTCTAAATAAAGAATTGAATGACTTATGTGAGATGAAATTCTTGATTCTCTTAATTTATCGGATCTTCAAGTTTGTGGAGAGTGCATTAAGGGAAACAAACAAATACAAGGAGATTAGGTGTCAATAGATCTTCAAAATCTTAAAACTAATATATATGGACATTTATGGGTCATTTCCTATGGCTTTTTAGAATAGTCAATAATATTTTATTATGTTCATAGATGATTATTCTCGTTATGGTTACCTTTATCTCATTTGTGAGAAGTCTCAAGCATTGAACGTGTTTAAGGCATATATGGCTGAAGCTGAGAACTAACTTGACAAAACCATTAAGGCTATCAGATCTGACCATGGTGGTGAACACTATGGTAGATATGATGGATCAGTGTACAACGTCTAGAACCATTTGCCAAATTCCTAGAAGAGTACTGAATCGTCCCACAATACACGATGTCAGGTACTCCTAGTATGAATGGTGTTGCTGAGAAATGAAATCGAACATTAAAAAATATGGCGATAAGTATAATTACACATACTACTTTACCTAATTTACTCTAGGGTGAGGAGCTAAAGACGACAACATATCTTATTGATAGAGTACCAACAAAGACACAAATTAGGACCCCTTATGAATTTTGGACTGGAAAAGGCCTAGTATTGATCATTTACGCATTTAGAGTTGTCTAGCTAAGGCAAGGTCTTATAGGCCAAATAAAAGGAAACTAGACTCAACAACAGTTAGCAGCTATTTTGTTGGGTACTCTGGATAGTCTAGAGGGTATAAGTTTTATGATCCCACGATAAGGTCATTTTTTGAGACGAAAAATGCCTAGTTCTTTAAGGATGTTGAGTTTGGACGAGGAAATAAAGTTAGAGACTTTCTCTTTGAATAAGAATCTCTTTCTCTTTCTGTGATTGTTGTTGACAATAATTACGATTATATTCCTGATGTTGTTCAATAAACAATACCAGAATTACAAGACAATGTCAAGAATCTCCCTAATCACAATCGTCAAGTTATATTTGAAGAACAAAATCAACAGGCTGAAGAGAAAATGCCATTAAGGAGATCCACAAGAGAAAAGAGAAATGCAATTTCAGTTGATCATATTATCTTTCTCCAAGAACATGAGGATAACATTGTAATGGTGAAAGATGATCCAATTAATTTTCATCTAGCCATGAAGAGTTATAATTCTCAAAAGTGGATTGATACCAAAAATGAAGAGATGAAGTCTATGAAAGCTAGTGATGTTTTAGATCTTGTCCAATTGCTTGAAGGTGCGAAACCAATTGATTGTAAATGGATGTTTAAAACTAAGATAGATTCAAAATATGGTGTAGAAAGATATAATACTCTTCTTGTTGCGATGGGCTTTAGTCAAAAGGAAGACATTGATTATAATGAGACTTTCTCTCCAGTTTCATCGAATGACTCATATAAAATAATTATGGCATTAGTGGCATATTTTGATCTTGAGTTACATCACATGGATATAACGTCTGCATTTCTAAATGGTGATATTGATGAAATAATTTATATAGTGAACCCAAAAAACTTTGTATCGGGAAATTCAAAGAATAAAGTTTGCAAATTAAAGAAATTTATTTATGGACTCAAGCAAGTTTCTCATCAATGATATCACAAATTTCATCAAGTTATTCTCTCATTTGGTTTTGAGATGAATATAATTGGTGATTATATATACCATATGTTTAGTGGGAGTAAGTATATTTTTTTATTTTATATGTTGATGATATATTGCTTGTTAGCAATGATATAAGTTTTTTGCACGAAACTAAGAGATTTTATCAAAGAAATTTGAAATAAAAGATCTTGAAAATGCGTCTTTTGTATTAGGAATTCAAATACATCAAGATCGCTCTTGATATACACTCGGATTATCACAAAAGAACCATATAAAAAAAATGCTTTAGAGATTTTGCATGAAAAGTTGTAAACTAGGAGATACTTTTGTTTCTAAGGGAGACAAGTTTAGTTTTAATCAAAGCCTTAAAAATGATATAGAAGGAAAGGAAATGTAAAAGATTCCCTATCCTTCAGCAGTGCAAAGTCTTATGTTTACTCAAGTATATACGCTTCCAGATATTGCATATATTGCTGAAATATTGGGCAAATTTTTAAGTAATCCGGGATTAGATCATTGGATATCAGCTAAAAGAGTCAAGGGGTATCTTCAGAAAACAAAACATTACATGCTTACATATCGGAAGTCAGATCAATTTGAAATCATTGGGTATTCTGGTTCTGATTTTGCTGATGTCAAGAGAGTTGCCGATCCACTTTTGGCTATGTCTACCTGCTTGTTTGGGGAGCTATATCTTGGAGGAGTGCTAAGCAGATACTCATAGTTTCTTCAACCATGGCACCTAAATTCATAAATTGTTATAAGGTATCTATTCATGGAATATGGTTGCGGAATTTTTTCATAGGGCTACGCATTGTTGATAATATTGAAAGACCGTTTAAGTTATTTTTTGACAATCAATCCCCAGTATTATATTTAAATAACAACATGAGTTCATCTACATTAAAATATATAGAGATCAAGTTCTTTGTTATAAAAGAAAGAGTTTAGAGTGATAAAGTTTCTATGGAGTATATTGTGACAAACTCCATGGTTGCGGATCCGCTTACTAAAAGTTTCACTCAACATTAGCACACAATCATTACACATTACACATGGCAGAAGCAAGTGTGTGCGATTCTGTGCTGCTCTTCTACCGTCCCGACAGCTCTCAATAATCGTGATCCTCACCTACATATGAATAAGAAATCCATCAGTAACGAGTGTTACCGGTCCGAAAAATAACTAATATCAAACTGTCACAGGAGAGCTAACCCTTTTGTTGAATAAAAACATCATATACTTCCTCAAGAAGCTCTCACAAGGCCATAAATAGGAGTCATCGTCCTTGAGTCGCAGCGTCCCCTTTTCCATATCATTCTCTTTCCTTGGCCATTTCATCTATTGTTTCTCGCATCAATTTCGTTTTCATTCATCTCAACCCCCTACATTCTCCGTATTACTCTTGGCCTTGAGAGGCCGAGCACTCTCAGGTAATCGCCTTCAGTACCCTTTGAACCACAAGTCTAGACATGCACTATACTTAATAATACCTGTAAGCCTCCATGTTCTCCGGGTGTGAGGAACTTAAACACGGAGTTAGCAGGATCCGTCGGGATGAAGTGGGTCCTCCCCAGCTCCAAACCCGCGGACGAGCACATGCCCTATCTGAAGAAACAATCGTCGATATCCCTCTTTCCATCTCTCACTGAACACATGAAAAATATACATATACATAGGCCTCGGAAGGGAATTGATAAAATAGGCCCAAAGGCATCTTGAGCTGGATCTGAATTTTGAAAATATACTCAATCTCATCCTCAAAAGTTATTAATCTTGGAAACCAGTTCGTTAAGATGACTCGGGTTAAGTGGGATCCGATAAAACGCCACTCAACTCGTCCTACATATAAGAAACCAAACATATGATGGAATAGAGATAAAAATGGAGACGAGTCCAAAACGGACCTGGCAGAAGCTCCAAGCGTGGTTACTAATGCACCTACACATCAAAACTAAATACTAACGCCCGTTCATGATGCATACACACACCCTATAGCATACTCACATCAACCATGTGTCAATCGACACACATCAATAATAATCAATATAACTTTTCCCACTCTAAGTTGTATTAGATTACAAAACTTATTTAGTCAACCTAATTAATCTCTTAGCATTTATTTTAATATCACACAGTCACATATCTTCATATTTTTATTAACATAAAAATACATAACAACACAATCATTCAATCAAAGCATCCTAGCATGTTGTGCTAATAATCATTAATTTCAAATAATTAAATTAAAAAAATATACCTTGTGCATCGTCAGCAATCGGCGACGGCTATTGTTTCGTCGGGCGTGTTGGAGTTCGAATTTGGCACTCGGCAGCATCCGAACTAGACAAACTCTACAGAAGACCAGACAAATCTGGTTTTCCAGCAAGGTCAGCAGTTTTCCGGTGGTCTTGGAGGTTTTCCAGCTACCCCCAACAGTTTTCCGGTGATTGTTCTTGCGGGGCAATCAGAAGTAAGGGTCAGCACCGTCTTAGCGAGCTCGATCCAATGGTGGTGACGGCTAGAGTAGCCATGGTGGCGATGACCGTCGGCGGCAACCACGACTTCAGCTGGGACGGTCGATCATTTAAGTGTAAAAGCAAACTTTAAAAATGGTTGAAAAAGTCCTTAAGTTATCTGGCTTTTCCTTTTATAATTTGTATAAAGCGATCAAAAAATTCTGTTGCCGCCGACGGTCGGTCGTTCCTATTGGGCCCACGTCCGGCCTTGGCGGATGCACTAGGTAGAGGGGAAATGTTGGGAAGGTCGAGGGGGTGGTCGTCGACATCATTGTGGCTGCAGCACGGCCCGAACGGTGGCAAATCGACTCTGGGAATGTAGCGGTTCTTGGGTTGATTCTGGCATCGTGGCGGTGAGTCGGTGGCTGGGGTTGGTCAGGGCGGGACGGTGACGGCAAGGCACGGTGGGGTGGCATCGATTGGTAGCAGAGCGGCGTCGGCAACAAACACAGGGGTGGCAACGTTGGTTTGGGGTGAGGAAGTGTCTGGAGGGAGGTAAAATACCTCGATGGCAAACTCTTAAATAAGTATTGACTAGATTCCTACTCAAGTCTAAATAATAAATAACTCGTAATAAATCCTAGAAAATTCTAGAAAAATAGGGGAAAGTCCCATAAAACAAAACAAACACCATAACATCCAAATGACATGCTCTATAACTAATAACCCACCCAAACTACCACAGAACACGTCCAAGCGGGGTAGACGGCCTAAAACTATATCTACGATGAAACACAAAAAAAAAAAAGATACTCCATACTTTCATATATTCTAATAACTCATTTCTCACCATCTTTTCGACATTATCATTATGCATTCAAGTACACCTGACCCTCATCATTCATAACTCATGGCTAGCCTCGACTTAGCACGCGATCTATGAAACCAACTTAATTCAAACCGTCAGTTGAACCGACTGGTTCACTGTAGTAAAACCCTGACTTGAGTCACGGGTTTTACACCGACTGCACATTTTCTTCCCCTTGACATATATTTATTCAAAACCTCTGACACTGTCACCATCCAGTCGCCACCATCCTCCTTACGCAACTTTATTTTTCTCCATTCTCTCTACCCGATGATCATCACTCGAGACGGTCGAGCCGGTCACAACCTTGCCACCATCTCCACGTAAGAATACAATTTTATCCAATTTTATTTAATAATGAATTGATTTATGATTTTATTGTGATGCAAATGGTGTGATTGCAAATATGTGTTGGTTTAAATTTAAATGCATGTTAATGGATGATAATAGTGAATTAGGGTTTGAATTTAAATTTATTTAAATAGATGTTGTCTTGTATGGATTGATGAGGAGTGTAGCAATTATGCATTATACTGGGTGTTAGTATTTAGCTTTGTTGTGTATGTACGAAGTAGGTGCTCGCCGCCTAAGCGCATGGACAAGATTGGAGCTTCGACTAGGTCCGTCTAGGATTCGTTTCTTGTTTTACGTTGTACTCTATTGTGTATTATTTCATTACTGGCAGGACGAGTTAAATAGTGTTTTATTGGATCCCACTTAACCAGGGCCATTTAATCAACCAATTTTTTTAATTAATAACTCTCAAAGATGGGATCCCTAAAGTTTTTTTTTCGAAAATAAGATTCACTACAAGTTACCTTCGGGCCTATTATATAAATCTCATCCCAGACCTCTATATAGTTTTATCAAGTTTTCAGTGAGACGTGAGATGGGAAAACAGACTCGTACATACCATGAGGAGGTGCACGTACGAGTCAAAGTGGGTGCTAGATTAATGAGTGGGTTGTTCAAATCTCGAGGGATCCTGACAACTCCTATTTTGAGCTCCTCACACCCAGAGAGACGTGGAGGTTTACGGGTACTTTTTGTACAGCGTATGTCTGGACTTGTGGTTAAAAGGGTACTAAAGGCGACTACTTGAGAGTACTCGATCTTCGTGCTGAAGGACATGAGAATTATGGAGGTAAGGAGAGGGCTTAGGATATACTAGTAGTCCCGATGGACCAGAAAATAAAATGAAAAAATGTTGAGAGGGGCATCAACAGTACTAGATTAGTCAGTTCAGGATGGTACCGGGTCTAAAACCCAGTGGCTCCTCAATAGATGCTCGTCAAAGAGTTCATGAGAAGTATATGAATATTTTCTTTCGTATGAGACTTTGCTCTTATAACCGGTTTGATATTAGTTATATTTTTGGATCAGTAACACTCGTTATTGATGAGTTTTTATAATATATGTATGGGATGATCATGATTAGGATGTGTCAGCCTAGATGAATGAGCAGTGATGTATCTTGCATGCACACACGCTCGCCGTCCGAATTTTTGATTTAGCTGTTTTGATTGTTTGTTATGATTTTATGAAAATGAAAAACTTATGATGAAGACCTTGGTATATAGAAATAGATAATGACAACAAGATCTAAAATATATGTTACTGTAAATATTGTATGAGAATGGTTAAAATGAGCAAATGAGCAAGTGGGTCAAGACCCAAACCGTAATATATTTTGATGTGACAGAATTAAATATTTATGTGAAAAATATGGTATAATCAATGTACATTGATGTATATATTTATACATATTTTTTTAACAGGTTACCCTTAATTGCACTTTTTGGGGAGACTCTATCTACTTTATTTTACAAATTTTACCAAAATTATTTTGGTATTTGAATTGGTTGACATGCCATCTATGTAGTAGCATGTTAGGGATTTTGTACATCCATTTATGCATAGCGATGGATATCTTCCATCTCAAGACTACGAGAATAGATCTGCATGGGTTGGGTTCGGATTAGACGACCTAACTAGGACCAGTGACATTTTGGTTCAGTTCTCGAGTGTGAACCAGATTTTGGGTGTTACCATCTTGGTATCAGAGCAAACTCTCGTTAGATTAAGTTGGAAGATATTTTCATATATGATGTGTGTGCAAAGATTGCTCCAAGTCTAGCTGGCAAGTGTATGTTTCTATCTTTATTATCTTTGATTTACAGATTTTTTCGCCGGTAGGTAGTGTGACAGTATTTTCAAGATTGGATAAGTGAGTAGGGGTAATTATGGTAAGAACTCAAAATACTCAGAACAAGACTCCTTCGCCTTCTTCACCTAGACAAGCTAGCCATAATCATGTTTATAGCGAGACTATGTCTGGCCAATCTAGAGCCGTGCCACCACTAGGAAACCCTAATGAGCCAAGTTTAGTAAGCCGTCGTAGTGGGAGCCATCGTAGTGGAAGTCGTCGCAATGATAGAAGCCATCAGACAGAAACGGAGGCTGTCATTGCACAATTGGTAGAGGTACAAATGTAGAAGAAGTTTCTTGTGGATTTCATCAACCGTTGGCATATTAGGAAGTATGGCATGCTCTATGGAGCTCCGCGTATGGTTTATTGCGGGAGCGTTACAGGATGAGGCTAGAATATGGTGGGATTCAGTCATTGCCTCCACATTTACAAGCAGACAACCTCAGGATTTGACAGGAGACTAATTTAAAGTTGCGTTTCATAGATAATAGTTTTATTCTAATATAAAGAAGAGGAAGGAAAATGACTTTCATACACTCATCAAATTTTTAAAATAATATAAAATTAGTAACAAAAAATGAACAATATTATCACATTATTAAATAAAAATAATTTAATAACAAAAATACACAAAAAATAAAATAACAAAGTTTTTTCTAACTTTAATAAGAAAAAATATATGTAAAAAATCGGGTTATAAAAAAATTTGAGAGAGAAATTAAAATAATAAAGAAATTTTCAAATAGTAAAAGGTGCAACCTTCTAGATATAATTACAATTTAAAAGATAGAGCAGTTTATAATAAGGTTTCATAGGAATATTCTTCTAAAGAGATAACTATTTTATAAAGATATACATCCGGTTGGAGTGCATTTTTCTGAAGAGTTACACCTGATTAATTATAGGTACGGATAGAAAGAAATCTCATTAGAGAAAATTTGGTAAAAAAGTTTTCTTCCCTTAGATAGTAGATTTTTCCTGGACACGTGAGGTAGACTTCTGTCGCATCACTCACCAAAAAATAGGTAGTCTTGGTGTGAGGAGTAGCGTTCCCAGGTTCTCTAATATATGCTTTTTAAATTTTATTTGTTTTGTTAATGTACAACAGGTTTGAAATGTCATACAATCTACAACTTCTAGCAATTCTCTTCAGTGCAACATAACAAATTATTAGTTCAATCAATCAATCTTGGATTCAAAATCAGTTCTATTCAACATCTTAATATATTAATCACTTCTTGTCGATGGTACATGTTATAGTGAAAGATTTGCCGGGAGCCAACCAGGTGTAAGTAGAAAGGGGCAGAGAAAAAAGAGATAAGATGAAAAGAATGGTGACCACGCCCACCACCGAAAGGAATACTCCAGACACTTTCGTAACACAATTGACTGCCCAAAAGCTAATATTCCCTCACCACCTGCCCCAAACGTCAATCTTTACGAATTGTATATCCTCATTTCCAGAACATCGAGATGCCATGCATCCTTGAATTTGATCAAATTTTGCTTCCATATGCAAGACCCAGTCAACATGTGGGGTGTTTGAATGATTCTATTTCATTATAGTCATAACTCAAATGTGTGGCAGCATCTTCGCCATAGCTTTATCAATTGGGTGACGTTGTTCCTTTGAACCATGTTATGATATACATGATGATCATCTTAGTAATACACTAATAAGATGGTTTAGAATCCCCACTGCTAATCTAAGAAATTGCCATGAAAGCTAAGATTGAACGTTTACTATTCGATTTCATTTATTAGCCAAACTATATAGATATATATATATATATATATATATAT
>JAVDBV010050878.1:0-10979 GCA_032619315.1 Piper longum
CACCGCCCCCCGCTCGGACCGCCGCCCGGGCCGTCGCCCCTCAACCTAAACCACCGCACCCCACCCCCTCGTGCGCGTCACCACCCCCGGCCGCTCCCCTTGCCCGGGGCACCCGGGTCACCGCCCCCAGCTCAAGTCACCGCGACCCCGATGAGCCCCGCCCGGGTATATATATATATTAATCTATTTTTGTATTAAGTGCCACGGGGATTCGTGTTAACTTATTAATAAATTATTACCAACGGATTATGATTTTAACCACGTTAATTTGCAACCCTAATTCCACTACTAATTAATTAATTCCTTGCGCACTCGTTAAGCAAACCAACCACATCCAAACCCGCGACCCGGTTTGTCTCCCTCCCCCTCGCCGGGAAAGATGGCCTCCCACGGCGGCGCCGCCTGTGATACCGGACCGCAGACCTACTACTGCCACCAGTGTGAACGCACAGTCGCCCTCGCCATCTCCCCCTCACCCTCTGACGAGCTGGCCTGCGCCCTCTGCGGCGGCGACTTCCTCGAAGAGGTCGAAAACCCTACCCCCGCCCCCTTCTTCAGTTCCGCCGGCGACGACTCCGGCTTGCCCCTCGTCTTCTCGCCCGGCGGCTTCGAACTCCACCCCCACCCTTCTGCCCCCCTCGACTCCGACGCCTTCAACCCCCTTGCCTTCCTCGAGAACCACATCCAATCCCTCATCGCCGGCGGCGCCAACATCCAGTTCGTCGTCGACGACGGCTCCGCCGGCGGACTCGGCGGTTTGGGCGGTTTGGGCGGTTTTGGCGGTTTGGGCGGCCAGGGTTTCGGCATCCCCGCGAACTTCGGCGACTTCTTCGTCGGCGGCGGCCTCGAGCAGCTCATCCAGCAGCTCGCCGAGAACGACCCCAACCGGTATGGTACGCCGCCGGCGGCGAAGTCGGCCGTCGAGTCGCTCCCCGGGATCGCAATCTCCGAGGAGCTTCTCGCCTCCGACGCCGCCCAGTGCGCCGTCTGCATGGAGACCTTCGAGCTCGGGTCAGAGGCGAAGCAGATGCCGTGCAAGCACATCTACCACCCAGACTGCATCCTTCCGTGGTTGGAGCTCCACAACTCCTGCCCCGTCTGCCGATTCGAGCTCCCCACCGACGATCCCGATTACGAGCAGCGGATGAGGGGCGGCGCGGCGGTGGAGCAGAATTCCCAACCGTGGAACGGCGCCGCCGCCGGTGGTAGCGCGGGTTCCGCCGGTGCGGCGGCGGAGAGAAATTCCCCGGTGGGGCGTACTGTTGAGAGGAGGCTTAGGATTCAGGTGCCGTGGCCGGGGCTGTTTAGGGCTTTTGGATCGAATGCAGAGACGAGCAACAGCGGTTCTCGCGGCAATGATGATGGTGGGCAAGGTAATTCTGGGAATCAGCAGAATCAGCACCCTGGAAACGAAAGCCGGCAAGAAGATTTGGATTGAAATTCATAGAGGTATAGATTTGGTTTTGTTGTTTTAATCTTTTAGAATCCGTGTTCTTATTAGCATAGCTGTGTATTTTGTTTGTTGTTATATCTGCTAGAGCGAATTGATGCCAGCATAAATTTATACTTAATCCGAGTTTGTGTTCCATTAGAGAATGAATACCTACTGTTATATTACTATTGCTGAGTTCTTAATTCATTACCTATTTGATTTGTTTCTTTTTCTTTATTCCTGCAAGTCAGATTGCTTGAAAGTGCTTTGTGCTGTGTCTTTGAGGTAGTTTTTAGTATATAAGCCTTATAATGGTCTCTCTTTAAAATCATTTAACATATACATTATTTGCCTTTGTGTGGATATGTTACAGAAATCTGTATTTTTTCGTTGTGCTGTTTATTTCAGACTTAAAACTTTTGTTGTCACTCCTTGTAAATTCTAATTTTTAAAAAAGGAAAAATGAATTCCAAAACCCTAAGTATTTGTCATATTGGTTGTACAACTGGTGGGTATGATGTCTGCCTGCTTCCCTCATTCTCCATGTGTACATATGTCTGGAAATTTTACTTGTGATCTTAGTGGCTGAAGTGCTGATAATTACTGAAAGGTTTCTATCAGAGAGTAGGTAAAGAAAAACGTGGATGGTGGTTGCGAGTAGACAAGTACAATGATTATGGTTTTTTAAATCTAGAGATTGGTTTAGGTTCTTTTTTGAGAATATAGAGAACTATTGTAGGTCAAGGTTCTCAGTCTTGAGTATAGTCTTGCACCTCTAAGGAGAAAGGTTGGTGACTAATATAACTATGGTTTCCTAGTCCTTCAATTTTTAACCACGAGTAACAGCTATAGCCTCTTTCAGATCATCCTGTAGATTTAGAAAGCTTTCCACTGTGATCTGGGGCTCATCCTTCTCTGATAGTAGCTCAGAATAGATGCAGAGGCATTTTATTAATTTCTCCATGGCTGTGGCCTCTTGTAAAGCATCTACAGCAGCAAAAACAGCCATATCTCTGTACCTTGAAACTTCCTTTCCGAGCTTGACCAAGTCAGACGAAAGAGATGTCCCTGACACACCATTTTCTGCCCATCTCTTGCCAGTGCAGTTGCCATGATATGTACTTTTAGTGGGAGGACCGTCAATTGCTTTGGAGGAAGGATCATGCACAATGCCAATTTTCCATTTTGCAGATATTACAAGTACTTTTGAGGCTGGTTCTGATTCTGCTATAGCAGCACTCTTAGTCTTGGTGATTGGCTTCCTCTGATTATTTTTGTTTGATTTTTCGCCCTCTGTTTTGGATGTTGACTATGAGTTTGAAGCACTAGAATGTGACTCGCTGCCATCCCTTCTCACAGGTTGACTTGGAAAAATATCAACCCTCCTTGCACGAGAAAGCCATGTACCATTCTTGGCACCTGATCTTTCTTTTACTCTCAGTGTTGTTCCAACATCCCAGCTTCTTCACGCAATCATTGCTGGCCAAACCAGAGATTGAGAAGTTGGCATTGAACCATCAAAATGGGTGTCGTCTTCATCAACAAAGGCGATACTCATCTTAGAAAGTCTATCGATAACAGGGGAGCCAACATTCTTAGTGTCTGTATTCTTTAAGGAACAATGAACACGAGGTGTAGTTGGCACAGACCCGCTACTCAAACTTAAGCTTCTCTTCCCGTTAATATAATCATCATTACCATGTATCCTAGAAGCACTCATGGATTGCGGCTTTGGTGATGCCTGATCCAAAACATTCAAAAATGGCAAATCAAAAGAAGGTGCACCAACCTCCTGGGAATTGGTGGTCATGACGAAATCTTTCGGGCAACCAACATAGGCATGGCAACAGGGAAGGGGCTTGACGCCCCGTAGAACTGGAACCGATGAGGCATGCTCGAGCTTCTGAACATGGATGAACTGGCCAATCTGCAACTTGTTGCTCAAAATCATTTCGTTGTATTCTGCGGGAGGAGTCAGCGCGGGAGGAGTCAGAAATCTTCAGATATAAACCTTGGTTCGGGCGCCGTGGACCTTCCTCTAAGAGCACAAGGATGATGCTGACGACTTGCAAAAGTAGGCTCCTTCTCGCACCGCCTCTATCCTCTTCCATGTCCATGTTCTCACTAAGCTTCGTCAACGACCCAGGGCTCAAACATGCCATTGCAATAAGAGAATTCCAAATGGGAGAGAAATTTTGCTACAACTTCCCAATTTTAGAAAGCCCAATCCAAATGCATCCCTAAGGAAGCAGGCAATGAGAGAAGAAAGTTGGTGTTTGGAGGATTATTGAGTATAGGCTCACATCTCTAAGGAGAAAGGGTATTGATTAATATAAATGTGGTTTCCTAGGTCTTCTAAAGTGGCTAGTCATTTTTTAGTGAAAATTATGGATCCATTTTCACTTGGTATCCCAAGCCAACCCTCTTGTGGGACTCCTCGTGTGTGATTGCTCTGTAAAAGCCCATGAGTGGCAAGGCCAATGTGATGCGGATGTAATCACGCAGCCGCGTATGAGTGGTCTACGTACAAATCTTGATAGAACTTGTACGTGCAGGGGAGTCTTGAGTACAGTCTCACATCTCTAAGGAGAAAGGATAGTGACTAATGTAAATATGGTTTCCTAGGTCTTCTAAAGTGGCTAATAATTTTGGAGTGAAGCCCATTGACCCACTTACACTAAGCTTTCACATAGAAGCAAACCTGATTTTTATTACCAATTTTTCAATGGAAGGAGAGATTTTAATGTTTCTTTATCAACAATCATCTCATGGTTCTGATTCAATGATGTTGAAACTTTAGGCTTCATCACATCAACCCCTCTTTTAATGGTTGCGACTGGAATAGCATTTTCTACTATGACTAGTTTTTCTATTACCCACTTCTTTCTTTTGTTGTTCACCTTGTCCTGATTATCTAAACCATATCATCGCTGAAATTATGACAGGCTAGGAGAAGATGTAGATGATCATCATGATGATTTTTTGTGGAAAAACATTCTTGTATTTTGACAAAAGGTGGATCTTCTGTTATGACCAGTTTCTGTCCAATGGGATATGTCTTAGTCTTACTGCTAAATGTGCTTCTAAGAGATCATGATGATGATTTTGCTTTCTGCCAAACTGAGTTAGCTGTTTAGGAAGAGCCCAGTCTTGTCATAACTAGTTGTTGCAATAAGGAACCTTTCTTCTTGTTGAGGTGAATGTTTAGTCTTTAAGTATATTATTCTTACAAGGCTGAGATGCTTAAGTTTTGTAATAATGTTTTTATTTTTTTCAAACTGTACGATGTGAAGTTAATTCATAATTTGTTCTAGAGATTGTAATTCATGTGTTTGTACAAAATTGAAGTTTTACCGTTTTGTTCCTGCCAACAACTTCTAAGCATTATCATTTTGTTGTCATAATATTTGAGTTCTATCTGGCATTTCTCTTCTTTTTATATGCTATTCTTGAGGGTTTCTCATAGCATTTTTAGAAGATGTTATCAATTTGTAGTCCTGATATTCTGGGAAACGCAATAGATAATATGTTTATTTCACTGCCTTCAAGCTTGTGTTTGCTTTAGGGTTTTTTTAATTATGTTTGTTCTTTGTTGGTACATGATTAACAAGATTGTGTATCCCCAACTTTCTTTGCATTAAATGCTATTATTCTCTCATTTTTTTAACTTAAGAAGAAAATGTTGAGCTGGCTTTTGATTGACTCTGAATTTTGTTATTTGGATGGCTGTAAGATCTGTTTTTGTTGCCTTGTAGGTGTTGAGGTCGTCCTTCTTTTGCAGTCTTCTAAGAGATCAGAGTCGAAGAGCATTGTGAAATTCTAAGAGATGAAATGTTTTTTTTTTTAAAAAAAAGGGAAAGATGACCATAGCATATACGTGAAACATTTTATCATAAATTGGACATTTCATCATGTTCATAAGGTCGCAAAAGTTACTTGTGTTCTTTTAATTGAAGTTTTATCAGAGTTGTATATGTTCTGAATAATATTTTTTGTTATTCAAATTGTTTGTTCACGAGCATATATTGCCAATTGCATTTCCTAATTGCTATTGTGCCTGCCTTCAATTTTCACTACTCTAGCTGGTTGTACTCTGTATTTGCGTTATCTTATACAATGAATCCAGTTGCCTCATAAGCGTACTGGTGTCTGCATAGAGTCTCTTGTTAACTATTCTATCTACGAAGTTCATTTTTTCTCCAAATAGTTTCATGTTAGCAGAAGGTTTACTTGTGCTACTCCCAAACTCGAATTCATGGTCTGTGTAATCTTAGACGATGGTGGATGGTGGAATACCATCTGTTTGGGTAATCTTTCCTTTAAAAGTATGCTTTTCAATCAAAAATCACTACAGCAGCATTCTACATTCTCATGGTAATCTATTGTTATTGTTTCTATTGCTATGTTGATGGAACCATTTTTCCTTGTTGAAGATAAGACTTGATTATCTGCAAAATAAAAGTGTCTCCTGCTGCAAGGCGTAGCCATGTTAATAATAACATCCCCTAGCTTACTAAGTTTCAGGATGGTGGAAAAGGTATGAAGGCAAACCTTTTGCAGGTGCAGGGCTACAAGATGAAGATTGACGAGGTTCCAGTTCAAAACTTGTCAAACGGTGCGCGGTATATGCATTGACAAAAAGCTCTGTAAAGCCGTTGAGGTGGAATTAGAAAGGTAAAATTGCACTTCTACTTCAAGGTGAAAAAAAAAAGTTAAATTTTGAAGGTGTAATGAATAACCGTGTACATTCTTCATTTCTTCTAAAATTTTGAGGACGCTCTAGCAGAAAGCCAGAAGGTTTCTTTCTTGGTGAGATAAGCATTTTTTTCTTGGCTTTTCCAAGCAATTTAGGCGTTCTCTAAGGTCTCTTTTCTCTGTGGTGTTGGTTTATATGATCATTTCTTTCTTTTGTTCAGAGGGGGTCATCTTGATATTAACTTTGGTATTGTTTGTTCTGCGAGTATAAACTCTTACATGTTCATTTAGCTCCATGACCACCAATTACTTCCGTCTGAGTGAAAACCAAGTCATGTTGGAAAAAAGAGACGCACATCTGCAGTATACCTTCACTGGTTCATATATAAGTTGGATGTAAGATAAGATAGAACTAGAGATTAATCAATAACATAATATTGTTAGCCCACCATTTTTTTTCCTAGGATATGAGCAGCAAGCCTGCAACTTTGGTCTGTGGGGGCAATGATTTTAGAGATGAAAGAACAGATATCGATTGAACTGGACTTGCAGCTGTTTGGGCTTGTGATAAGGACGTGGTGTTGTGACAAACGAGGGTAGCTTGGAAAAAAGAAAACAAAAGGGTAGATGTACAAAATCCTGGTTAGATGATGGTGTCGGCGGGCAAGAACAAAAGCTGGAATATTCACTAAAAAACAAACTAGAGAAAATATATGTTTAGTGGCAAACATTAGCTCATTAGTTTAATATAATATAATTCATCATCAGATGCCCCCCTTTAACTCTGCCCACTCGTGCAATTGCTAAATTCCTTTCTCTTTGCGGTTTGAGGCCCTCCCCCCTCCCCTCTAATCAGAACTCATGTATGTTTCCTAATCATTAGCTTCTCTAATCTAATAATCCATCTGCCAATGCATGATTATTACTATTGAAAATACAAACTATTATTATTATTATCAACACGACCCAAAAGAAAATTAACAATTTTTCTTAATGCTTTGGATCAATTAGTACAATTAATGCACAGTAAAACCCTTGTTTTATTTCTTCCCATTAGTTTCATTAAATGTCGGATAGATCCAACTGCCTGATGATACTGACATGGTTGAGATTGGAGAGGCCCAGTGTTTTACTACTGTAAGAGAATAATGAGTGGTGTTGAAGTACAAGAACCATAAACATCCTTTGAGATAGTTCTCATGTGTGTACGGTCGTAAGGTAAAAGATTTGTAATTTTGTAACGTGTAAAAGAAAAAATAAAAACTTACTTAGAACGGCATGAATGTTTAATTATGAGCGAAATGACAGGATAGGATTCATGTCGTTTATCGAAATTCAAAATCAGGTGTGAAACAGTAAAAAAAAATCAAATTATATGAGTAATGGTAAACATGGATAATGAAGTGGTTTGAATCTGACGTCTTCCACCCCTCCAAACAGGAGCACCTACCAAACCCTGAGCTGGAAAAGAAAAAACCCACAACAATTATCAACCCTTGAGATCAATTGGGGGGAGGGAGACTTGTCAGAGAAGATGAGGTTGTGAGGGAAGGAGACAGACAGCTACTGCTGTCGCCAACCATCCGTGACCCGCTCTTCTACAGTATCCTCCCCACTCACCAATAAACTAACCCATAAATCTTCCCGCCATTAAACCCGGTAGGACTGTGGGTTACTACACAGCCATTTTATGATTAGATAAACTTCTTTGTAACCAGTATGTTCACTTTTTACTAGGTTTTGTGACTTGGGTCCCTTGTTAGTTCTTCCTCGTCATGAACTGGGAATGAATAAAGAAAACCCAGAAGAAACCTAAACATCTTCTGATCAGTTTGTTCCGAGGTATCTATCTATCTAAGCTACATACAAATACAATACTATCTTGTGGGGTGCCAACATTATTTTATCCGAAGCAAGATTGTGGGCTACGGGGATTGGAGCCAGCGTGGGGCAAGGGTGGAGTCAATGATGACGGTACGGTCTATGGTAGATGGGCATTTTTCATGAAAGGGAAGAAGATGTGCGGACTTGACGTACATGGGGCGGGAGGATGCCCACTTTTGCCAGTTGGGGCACCACCCTAGCAAGCTTCTCCTTCGTTTTCTCTCTTCTCCGGCCTGAAAACGACTTGCATTTGTGACCCCAAATCCGGCGTCACTGTCTGTGATCTTGAGGGAAGACCTTTCCTTTCCTCTTGTCACCTCTCTTGGATACTCTTGTAGTCCTCTCCTTGTGACTTCGGTTTTTATTGTCTTACCTAGATAGTTTAGCCTTGGTTGACGAAAGGGTATTATAAATTAACTCTAAGGGATGTTTTTACATCTTATTATAATTAGGGTAGTAATTGACCGGTTACTATTTTACTGGTTGTTTTAAATTAAATTGAAATGATATGACTAATTATATTTTTTAACTATTTCAAAAAATAATTAAAAAAGACGGTAAATTTAACCTTATCGTTTTTATTTTGAAATGGTGGTGATTTATTATTTTATTTATTTATAAATTAAATATATAATTATATTGATTAATATAAGTAAGAAATAATATTAATATTATGCTTCATTAAAATTTTATATTGTTATATCCTTTTAAAAGTTAATTTAATATAAATATATTATCTAAATAACACAAAATATATAATTTTGGTAAAAAAATTATATTATTAACAATTGTATAATTAAAATAAAAATTTGTCAATTATTAACTGTTTATTGTCAGTCAAAACAGTAGAGCTATGTAACAATAGACGGTTGTGAAAGCTACGTTAATATTCAATAGTCGAGAAATTGATAAATAATAATAATAAATACCTTCGATGTTATTATAATTATGCCACTTGTACCCCTAATTATAATGATATATTTAGCTTTCATATACTATTTTTGTTGAGTTTTAGGATGAATTCAAAACCCATATGGCTTTTCTATGTATCAATATTCAATTCGTATCAAGATATTAGAATTAGTATCCAACCTAAAACCAAATATTATATTTGTTTTATTCATTATATCCATATCCAATCCTGTCAAGTTATTATTCAATCTGAATGTTTATAAGTTTTTTTATTAAATATCACACATTCAGTCTAGATATAAATATAAATATATCCCCAAATCTGTATCTAATCTTAATATTTTTTGATATATCAAAAGTCAAATTTATATTTGATTTGAACTAATATATCAAAAGTCAAATACTAAGATGTGTATAATTGACAATATTATTAATAATTAAAATTTTAAAATTATTATTAAAGGCTATATATATGTATATATATGTGCTGAAATACTATTTACTGAATAAGGATCTCATCCCAAGTTGTTAATGAGTAAAGTTTGATAGTTTAAGAGGAGTGTAAACTTGTTTTAAAGCTACATTCTTTCTCCTTGTTATGTGTGTGGGTGTGTATTTATTTATGTTTAATGCTGGTATAGTTGGTTGGAAACGTATGGATATGGATATCTGTGTGTAACAGTGTATGTGGTAAATGGGGAAGAAACACTCGTGCGGTCATTCCCCTCGGTTTCACTGCATTCAACTCCTTGATTAAACAAATGCGTCTGAAATACGACGGCAAGCTGTGTGGGGAAATAGCAAAGCACGGCTCCTACCACCTGGTGTCCTCTTTTGCAGCAGCAAGGCAGCAAATTTTAGAAGCCTTTGTCTGCATTTTCCCCCCCTAATTCCATTCTCGCCACCTTTTCCCAGTTTGGGCCTCCCTCCCCCCCTTCCGTTCCATTCAACTCCATTCCATGCAGTGATGGTAGATGCCCAAGAGAAGAACCGTATAATAAAGAGTTATAAAATTGTCATTATTATTATAATATATATGACGTTTCTCATTGTAATAATGTCGAAAAAACTATAAATTTTAAGTACTACATTGACTAGCCTAATATATTTTAAATTTGATATTTTTTATTTTTTTGTATTATTTTAATTCGTACCCGGTTTTTAGTTTAATATTTTCTGAAACCCACATTTTTATCGAATTTTCAGTGTTTTAACCCGTATTTAATTAAATATCTATCGTAAATGTAATCACGGTGTTTTTATTTATTTACGAAAGAATTATTAATTTTAAATGACTTGTTTGTTACAATTTTAATCTCGCCATTGAGAATGCTTTGCCAATATATTAATTATTATTGAAGCCGAACTTTTTTTTTCCCACAAAAATCCCAACAAAAAAACTCATTTGTCCATTTTTGTTTTTATTTCGTAGAAATGGGGCATCTACCGATCCAAATAGATTCCGCAAATCAAGGGATCAAATCTTGTAAAGCTTGTTTGTTACCGGAGGTTTTATTAGTTCTTAATTACACACCCGTTGACTTGATTAATGCTGGATTAGTGGTAGATTTGTAATTTAAACAGACCGAGGTGCCAAATGAATCAATAAAACCAGGATTAACCGTTGACTAAAATAAAAAAAGGGTATATTATTGCTATCTAAAAAAATCTATTTTTTGGAATAAAAAAAATGTATTTAAGTTTTTTTTTGTAAGTTTGTAGCAAAATAATTAGCCTGGAGAAAAAAAAGCTGAAAGACTTGTTCAAGTGTATATTTTATATGGCACATCGACATTTGTATGTGTTAAATTTATTATTTAATAATTTGTGCATTATTTATAATACTTGGTGGGTATTATAATCATATTCTTGATTAGTTTTTTTTTTGTGGCATTTTTTATCACTTGAGTAACATTTTAACTCGACATAAATTAGCGGGTATTAAAAAAAATTAATTTTAGTTTTTACAAAAAAAAATTAAAATAAAAATGTAGGGAGACAGAAAAAAAAGAGTAGGGGAGTAGAACTAAGTGGGGGGCCGGGTGAGGTGGGGCCG
>JAVDBV010050882.1:0-16433 GCA_032619315.1 Piper longum
CAGTGGAGGGAGAGCCGAGGCAAAGGGGACCGGCGACATACAGGCAGAGGTAGCAAACAAGTGGACGGAAGGGAAGAAAGGGTAAGTTTTGGTTTAAATTTTTTAAATTCCACTTTTGACCATGCGTAAATATTTAATTCATTTAAATACCAAGGGTACTTTAATAATTTATTTGTATAAACCGATTCAACCCAATTTTTACCGATTCGGAATCGTTCTTGAATCAGTATGAATCGGCTAGATTTATGGACCGATTTTCCTTTACCTATTTTTCTTATTTTTTCTATTGGATTCGTCCCAATCCGATTAAAATCGGGCGATTCTAAGCGAAATCAGCCGATTTTTGCAACCTAGGGACAACAAATTGGTTATAAGCTTACAGGCGGTGACAAACTAGATTGTTGTGGCAAGCTGGTAACAAAATCATCATGATGCACTGTGACAGAATTGTGATTGCATCAGTTTAGGTAGGCATAATTTTAAAACTCCTTCCTAACTCCAAAAATTCTTTGAGTTGATTTTATTTCATCGTTTTCCGAATCAAACTTTATAAATGCTCTCAATTGCATATTTTATGATTGAGTCTCCAAATTTACTTGAGTCTCTCTTTAGTTAAGTATAAATTATTTTAAAAATAAAATATTTTTATTTTAGTTTAATTATATTAATAATTTAAAATAACATATATATAAATATATGTTTATATTTACAAATTTAAAATATAAAAGAGAGCAATATCTCATTATTTGATATAATTTTTTGGTTGTTAAATTAAAAAATAATTATAAACTCTAAATCGACTCCACTCCATACACAACTACCAAATCGAGTCCAAGTCTCAAATTTGTAAATTACGTCTACGAGTAGTTAAAACCCTCTTTTTTCGAGGTAAGTGTTATTAATTAATCAGTGATGTGGAACATATATAGTCAGTTTCATTTATTCCATGCTAAAAACCTTGGTGTGAGTCTTGTGACAATATTCATGGTCAATGATTGAGTTTACCCGCGATCTAATAGCTTGAAAATTCTAATTACTTTTTTTCTTTTTTCTAAATGCAATTGTTTGAATCTCCAATTCTTAATGCCAATTTCTTCGTCGTCGTCAATACAGGTGGGCGGAAAATGACCATTTTTAAATAAAACAATAAACTAAAGACCGGAGCCGTCGGGTTTGGCATGCTCATATGCATTAATGACACCATGCACGCATCACATTAATTGACTACAGGACTTGTTTGAGGTTGCAAGTCTTTGAAGTGGGTTGAATATTAACAGCCCAATATTTTATTTCTTGCATCTAGAAGTTAAATTGAAAATTATGATCAGATTATTATTATATACCAATGGCTGACGCCTGGTCATTGCATGCACGGGACTCTACAAAGGCAATATTCTGCTGTTGTAGCAATCTTTCTTTATTTTTTATCTTCTTAGTTTTAGTGTGTTAGAAACTTAGCATGGTGTCAACAACCAAATGATAGTGCCATTGAAATTATTGGAATTGAGTCAAGTATGGTGGCACCATATAGAATCCCCTGGGCCCGGCATCGGATTTGTACGTCATGCTTTAATGTTTAGAATGGAATGCATGCAGATTCCAGAGCCCAGACAACACACTTTAGACGATTTCTTTTTGTTGGGTTGCATCCACAGGAGATGCTACCGACCATTAATGAGTTGAAAAATATTTTGTTAGTCCCGTTTTTTACTAATGTTACTATTTTTACTCGTGTTATTTAAAATAGTTGAGATATTTTGTTATACGTATTTGTATTAGTGAGATAGATTTTATTTTTACAGATAAATTAAATGATTTAATTTGTTATTTTTGTTTTTATTCTATTTTAATTAGCTTAATGTCCTACTTTTAATCAGAGTTCGACTAATTATTACTGTTTCTTTATTAGTAAGAGTTGGATCAAGCTATTTTTTAATCTCTTGTGGAAAAATAAATATAACTTGTAAACTAACATTATTCTGTTTGTTACCTATTTAAAATTCATCCATTTATTACAAAAATTCCATTTTTTTTCTTCTTATAGTTTCCACCTGATGCCCAAAATCGTCGAGGCATCAAGGATAAGAATTGTGAATTATCACAATAAAAATCCATGCGACTCTAAATGGAAAATTTTATCCTAATTAATCTATTTTAACAAAAAATGCTCAAATTTTATAAATAAATAATTTTTATTACTATGGGCATAGGGTATAGTACGGATATCTAATATCCATAAATCCAATATGCTTATATCTAATTCAAACTAGTTTCGAATTATATTCGGGTTCGAACTTTTTAGATTATATGCCCAAAATTTTTGGATCGTATATTGTTTGGGATGATCTAATATTCCATACCAGATTCAAATAGGTAATTATTTATAAAATTTTTAAAATAATATTTTTATTTTTATTTTAATCTATTTTATATTAAAAATTGTAAGGCAAATAGAATGGATGTAATCTTCGAATTCGGCCCAAATTCAGGTTCAAATATTAGGATTTAGATCGAATACAAATATAGCTATATCCAATCCATATCCTATATGATTTAAGCCTAATTAAATTGATGATCTATTCATTATGATTAATATTACTTGCAAGGTAATATAAAATGATTTATGTATCTAAACGGACAACATAGCAAGTATTTTTTCCCCTGAGTACTTTTTATGCCCGCCAGTTCCATGTCATAACAGAAGCATGAGCATGGACTTGGCTAGGCTAAAATCCGGATCTTTTTACCAAAAAATGGAAATTAGCTTCTAATATTACTAAATGGTGGGAGAATTAAAATTAATTATCTAAAGGGGATATTTTTATTATAATAATAAAATTACCATTGATTTTATAATAAAAATTTTTTTAAAAAATAGTCACGGGTAGCTGAAGACCGCCAAGGCCGACAGTGGCTAGGATCGGCCACCCATGCCTTGGGCTGGCTGGATTGGGCTGCCCAAGCCAAAAGGCAGCCAGATTGGGCCGCCCTCGGCCTTTGGCGACACCGAGTAGGCTCGGTCAAGCCATCCTATGCTAATTTTAATGAATTTTATTTTATTTTTTAAATGATAGTATTTTAGTCTATTTATATTTTTGTCTATAATTAGACTTAATTTTCTCACCACCCAGTGATATTAAAAATTTTCTCCTCTTTGATGAAAAGATTTAAAATCTTCATTAGTCTGTCTTGGCCGCTACTTCAATTTATGCCATATCAATGCTCCATATCGTGTAATTAGACAAGTCCATGAAAAAGTCTTACTCTTCTCACTTATTTCCTACCTACTTTCATAGAGTGAGAGAGACGGATGAGAATAGACTGCAAATGCAAATACATGAGAACACTAGCTCTCTTCTTCGCATCCTTATAAATTACAATTGCCTTCCTTACCATCTATATATTTACATTGGTCAGGAGTGTGGGCATAGTTCAATTGATTCCAAGATAAAAGGAGTCTTTAGAGGAGATTAATGATCCTGGTCCTTCCCTCATGCTACATTTTTGAGGTATTACCTATCTTATTTTTTTGTTTAACTTTTTTTTACCAAGCGTTTTTTCTTCTTCTTCTTCTTTTTTCTAATATTTTTTCTACACTTGAAGGTTTTGCCGAAGTACTTCATGAGTTGTAGCTAACATTATATTTTAAAAAGTGGAGACTTGGACTTAGCTTGGTTTGAGCGAAGTTGACACCAAGCTAACATAAAGTTATTTATAATATTTTTCAACTTGATAAATAAAATATAAAGTAAAATTAATATACATCATTCTTTTTATGACTTAATAATTTTTGTTACTTGAATTCATAAATCAATTAGTAAGGACTCTAGAGTTTCATTCGAAATACAAGAGTGGACTTAGAAGTTAGGTTAGTGGTTTGTTCCCTGTACACAATCCACGGGGCAAGCATCGCCCAGTTACAAATTAAAATAACAAATTGATAGGTATTAATCGATTAATAATTATTTCGGGTATGACAAAAAATTGCCTTAGGTCAGTGAAAGAGCTAACACTAACATTGTACTGTTGGACAAAAACAATGGATATATGTGAAGTATGGAGCAAAGGTAATAAGAACTCGGAAAGTCTTTGAAGTATAAAATAAAATAAAATTATAAATAATATTATCATTCTTCAGTATTCTTTTTTATGATACATTACAATGATATATGTCCTTAGAAGGTAGTACACGCCCTTGAATGATATTGTGACATGTGTACAAATTCTAAGGACGGGGCTCGTATCACAACCCATTCCATTTATTGTGAAACGTGGCGCGTGATTAAGGGGGCATTTTTATGGGCGTAGGCTTTGGTAGGGTGTCCAAATTATTCTTCTTCATATACGTTTTGAAATAAGTCCTTTAAAAATATAATATTGTTTATACAAAAAAAATGTACTTGAAGGTCTTACAAACACTATATTGACTATAAGACATACAATATATAGGGAAATATAAATAAGAGTACCTACTTATTTTTAAAATAATAAAATTACCACAATGATATTCAATAGTTGGTGATTTTCTTAAAGTTTGAGTGGGGCTTTACAAGAGATTACTACTTGTTCATACATTGTATGACTTGAATTACTCATTCTATGTATTTAGCACATCACTTAGAATTTGATCATATAAACCTTATTAGATGATTTAATCATTTTTCTTAAAATTTTGAGCGATTAAGAAAAGAAATTATTAAATATTTACTTCAATATTTTCCTTCACGTACAAGCAAATTTTTTAAGGTTTAAAACATGAACAGGGTAATAGGGTAAATAGTATATTGTATATAATATGGGTAAATTAATATTTTTCTGGTTATATATTATTAACTGGATTCGAGCCCTTAAGAATTTTGATTCTGATTCTATTTAAAAAGGTCTATGAGTTTCACTTTAAAATGATTAACAATTTTAGAAGACTTAGGAACCAATATTTATTTTAATCATTATCATTTCTTCTTAGAGATGTGAGACTATATTCAATAGATAGGATTATCTGTAAATTAGTATTATTTTTCATTTATAACTCCTCTTTCAACTCAAACTCAAATTATATAAGTTTAAAGTTCATATATCTTTTCTCTTTTTTTTGGTTCATTTCAAAACATGGTTTTAAATGTTGCACCAATTATCATATTAAATTTATAGTCGACATTGAGTTTTATCAGGTTGTACTTCTAAAATTATGAATAATAAAATATTTTATTAAATATCAAAATTGTATTTTATTATTAATATTTTTAATAACCTGTTAAGATACCGTGATTTACAACACCAATTGGATTTTGTGAATATTTCAGATTAAAAAACCGTGCATAGATTATTGGATTTGAAGTTGGTATAGGGCATACTCAATATAACTGAGGTAATACGATGCAATGTTTAAAACTATATATTACAAGTTTAATGTGTTGAGTATTTCACGTGATGCATATATTACCTAAATAAAGTATTTATATCGTGTCATCACAATCATAGTCGTCATAATAGAAAAGGAGTACGTTTGTCGCTGGAGTACAATATAAAAATAGGTAATCATACACCGGCCCACCCCATATACAATAATTAGGTGGTTAATTTATTAGATATATATATGTTCAATGTATATGATAACGATGTGATTTGAAGTCCAACTTATATAAAAATGTTAGGATTATGTCCCACCGGTAAACTTAGAGTTGGAAGTTTATACGTCTATAATTTATAAGATGCATTTCGTTGTCAAGATTTTGTGGAAAGTTCTGTTTAAACTTTAAATAGCCAGGTTGTTCTCTAATAGGAAGAACAATAAATGGGGATTTAGATTGTGAATCGTGGATTTTTATTCATCACAATTGCCAATCCATGATGTGACAATCGACACCATTCATCCTATTTTATTATGTTGAAATAAACTAAATCCGTGTTTATTTCTTGTCTGTAGTGTAGTGATTATAAGATCTATAGGTAAAGTAAAAACCGTTGGGGGATTCAATACCTTGCGGGAGTGGTTGTGTGGGCAGGGGGGCAATCTTGCCGTGCAGTGGCTGTAAGATAAGATGCGTGGAGTTCAATTGTTCGTGGAAGCTGTTGTACGGGTGTGTATGGCTGTTAAAAAAAAGTAATAGAAGGGGGGACTTCAATACTTCTTGGGAGCGGTATTAATATAAACACTAGGTAGAAAACAAATAAACCCAAGTAGCGTAAAAGATATAGATTTTATTAAATATAAATAAATACAACACGAAATTTGGCAGAGCTCCGATTTATAAACCATTCATATAATATATACAAGTATAGAATGGCTGCTTCACAAATCAAATCAAATGATTCGTGCTAAGTGCATGCATTCTTTGACTTAAAATGTTACGGTACCCTCAACACACGGATCACAAATAAAAGCTTGAATTGAAATTCATATTTGACAAATTATGAATAAAGCTTGCCCAAAAGAGTGCTCCATTACTTATCTCACTTAAAATTCTAGCTCGCTGCATTCGAACTTGACAAAATATTTAACTTTTTTTAAATTGTCTACTTAATTTCTATATAATATGTGTGATAGTAAGCTATTTACTGTTAGGATGATACTCCATTTAACCATGCAATGCTTATAGCAGGTATATTTAGTTAGACTGGGTCAAACCTGATTTAACTATATTTTAATATTATAAATAAAATATTTTATTAAATACTAAAGATTTATTTTGTTATTAATATTTTATTAAATATTGGTTAAATATCTTTATTTTTTAAAAATTATTTTATAAAAATTTTACATTAAAAAACAGGGCATAGATTAAAACAATGCAAAAATTTAAACTATTTCGAATTTTAAAATGATATGCAATACAATGAATGCAACTAGGTAGTACAATAAGGTATTTAAAACTATGGTTTGATTCTAGTAGAACCATCAAATAACTCTCTTAGCTTGACTCTAAACAGTAATGAACGAAATTAAACTTAATTTTTTAAATTTGTTTCAATATTACCCTATTTTGACTCATCAAAATACAATCTCATATCAAATTAAGCTTAAGGAAATTATTTTATTTATTTTAAACTAAATATAAAGATCTATCTATCTATTTATTTTTATTAACAAATCTTTATCTACCGACTATGATGAAAATTATGTTTTTATAGTATTCAGTGTCAATTTAGGTAACATGAAAAGTAGTTTTTTCTTAAATAAAGAAAAAAACTTTTTTACTATAAAGATCTTGAGATGAGGTAACGACAATGACAAAAAAATCCAAAACTCTCACCTTTAAAATAAACAAGACTCTCCTTGTATTATCATCTTCGTCTCTCCCAACTCAGACTACTTTTGCCTGCTATGACCTATAGTATTATTTTAATGCTTTTAAATCTCTCATTGAAATAAATATTAATTTTTAAATATTTTTAAGCTAGTTCATTTTTAAAAATTTAAAAACAAGTCATTGATAACTAAAAAACATAAGAATTTGTCAATCTCTTATTTAAATACTTTACTTCTAAAGTATATAAATTCTATAATCTATTAAAATAAAGTTTAAATTAGAGGTGTAATTCATATAAGTTATATGAGGTATAGATTACGCTAATTTTAGTATCTATGAAAGAGCCATATATATATAAACTATGACCTACAGCTCAAATAACGTTTATAATATACAATACCTATTTGGTAATATACAATACCTATTTGGAATACTTTAGTAGGACCAATTACGTAAAATTTATATCGCTTGATGTAAAAATAAATAACTAAAGTACTTATGAATTTGTAAATTATTTTAATGCTTTTAAATCTCTCATTGAAATAAAAATTAATTTTAAATATTTTTAAGTTGGTTCATTTTTTAAAAATTTTAAAACAAGTCATATTGATATCTAAAAAACATTAGAATTTATGAATCTCTTATTTATATACTTTACTTCTAATGTATGTAAATTCTATAATCTACTAAAAAAAGGTTGAAATTAGAGCTGTAACTCATGTAAGGTATGTTAGGTGTAGTTTCTATAATTTTATTGACCTTTCTTAAATATTTTAAATAGTAATTTTAAAAATTCAACTATTAACAAGTATCTTATTAATACCAACAATAAAAGGCAAATAAGAGATTACCTTTAACACGAAATGTGCTTGACTCGAACTGATTACCTTTATGGAATATACTCAATTAATATAAACACTAGCTAATAGACAAAGAAACCCAAGTAGACTAAGAAATGTACATTTTATTTATTAATAAATATAAGTAAATACGACACGAAATTTGGTAGAGCACCGATTTATAAACCGCTCATATAAAATATACGAGTATAGAATGGCTGCTTCAAATATCAAATCAAATGATTCGTGTTAAGTGCATGCATTCTTTGACTTAAAATGTTATGGTGCCCTCAAACACACGACCTCGCAAATAAATGCTAGAATTGAAATTCATATTTGACAAATTATGAATAAAACTTGCACAAAAGAGTGCTCCATTACTTATATAACTTAAAATTCTAGCTCGCTGCATTCGACAAAAAAATTAACTTTTTTAAATTGTCTACTTAATTTCTATATAATACGTGTAATAGTAAGTTATTTACTATAAGGATATTACATAGTTTAAAAAACTGTGGATAAGATATTTTTAAGGCAGGACACTGCATTTAACCATAATCGGTTTCTATAAGGTATCTTTAGTTTGACAGATTTTAACTATATTCTAAAACTATATATAAAATATTTTAGTAAATATTAAAGATGTATTTTGTTATCAATAAATATCTCGATTTTTTTTAAATATTTTATGAAAAGTTTACATTGAAAAACTGGGTATGGATTAAAATAATAATGTATCAAATTTTAAAGTGATACGCACTATAATAAATATAATTAGGTAGTATGATATCGAATTTAAAAATATAGTTTGATTCTAGTAGAACTATCAAATAAGTTTGTTAGACTGACTCTAAATTAGAATGAACTAAACTAAACTTAAATTTTAAAAATTTGTTTCCATATTTCCCTTGTCTGACTCATCAAAATACAATCCAATATTGAATTAAGCTTAAGCAAATTATTTTAAATTTTTTTAAACTAAATATAAAGATCCATCTATCTATTTATTATTATGAACAAATCTTTATCTACCTACTATGGTGAAAAGTGTGTTTTTTTACTACATATTGTCTATTTAGGTTGCATGAAAAGTAGTTTTTTTTTAAATAAAGAAAGAACTTTTTTAGATCTTTAAAAGAGGTACTGACAATGACAGAAAAATCCAAACTCTCGCCCATAAAAGGGACGAAGACTTTCCCTGTATTGTCATCTACGTCTCCCCGGGCACGACTGCTCTTGCCAGCCATGACCGCGGTCGACCGCAAGATCTCGGCGGCCTCGGCCCGTGCCCACACCCGCAAAACCAAGCAGCCTTCCCCCTTCCGTCTCCCTCCTGGTCCCTTCTCGCTTCCTTCATATGTCTCTTTGCTTTTTGTGTTTTTTTGTCCATTTGATTGATATTTGGGTTGGAATTGTTAGTTTCAATTGGTTTGTGTTGTGGGTTTTGTATTCATGTTGTGCTTTATTTGTTTGCTTCAAAATGGTATCTGAGATCTGGGGTTTCCATGGTTTACTGACGTTGTGCTGATCTGAGCATTACAGAAGCTGCAGGTTGTCATCGGTTGTGACCACCTTTTTTTATAGGCTTATGCCCAATTCTGTAGCTGTAGGACCTGGGTCACCGTTTATGTAGTTTGCATGCCTTTGGTGTTATTCCCTTTGGATGTTCTTATGGAACTTCTGTTACTAATTCCTGGCTTAATGATTAATTGGACCTTGTATGGTATGGTGATTTTAGTTGTTTATTATCAACCAGGGAGATTCGAATGTGCCGATTCAGAAATAGTGATTGTAGCCTTTGGGAATTTTTTCCTAGAACGTTAATGTTTTCATTAGTGTCTGAGTAAATGTTGTGTTTAAGGGAATCCACACTGGCATTTGAGTGATTTGTTAGCATTTGAGGCAACAGCTATCCAAATATTTGCACACTTAAAATTAGCTAACTTTGAAGGTTTTAAGTGGTTTTTTAACAATATCCATGCATTGCCTGTATTTGAAATTATTACCTTGAAAGTGCTTATTAGTTTTTGTCTGCAATTTTTCCTATACCCACTGGGTATATGGGAAAATTAGAGTATTAGTGCCACCTGCAATGGCATTTGGTATGTTTCTGAATAAAAACTGTTGGTATGTGTTGCATGCACTTAATAATGGATGATGAATGATTCAAAGATAAACTTGTTGATAATAATATAGAGGCATCAATTGCTTGGAAGACTGTTCCGCATTCTTAGAGCTTGATGTAACTGAATCATTGTTTCCAACACTGTTGTTCGCTTGTATTAGGTTGGGAGGGCTGAAGTGACAGCAAGAATTGTGCTCTTCTATGACTCCCTGTGGAGTTCATTTTTGAAGTTCCTTCATCTAATAATATTCATGTTTATCTTGCAGGAATGCTGATAAAAGTCGCAGCGGTATTAACAATAGGATTCCTATCATGGGCATACCAGACCATTCAGCCTCCACCTCCAAAAATTTGTGGATCCCCTAATGGTCCACCAATCACGGCATCTAGGATCAAGCTTAAGGATGGAAGGCACTTAGCCTACAAGGAGCATGGCGTGCCAAGAGAAAAGGCCAAGTATAAAGTTGTCTATGTTCATGGGTTTGACTCATGTAGACATGATGTACTGCCATTGTCCAAGGTATCTTTGTTGGTTTTACTTAAATAATCGAGCCTTGTTTCTTTTTGTTTGGACATAAAAAGCACAATTTAGTTGACTTGTGGCGCCATTGTTATCAGGAATTGGTGGAAGACCTAAGTATCTATATGGTATCTTTCGACAGAGCTGGGTATGGGGAGAGTGATACAAACCGCAAAAGAACAGTGAAAAGCACTGCTATGGATATTGAAGAACTTGCGGACCAGTTGGATTTAGGCTCAAAGTTTTATGTCATAGGCTTTTCTATGGGAGGGCAAGTTGTCTGGAGCTGTCTTAAGTACATTCCTCACAGGTACAACTAATATAAACGTGATCAGGACTACAAGTGGTCATTTCTTAGTGCCTGGGCTTTGCTTTTCTACTACATCTCATAATTTCAATCAGTAGTTTTTTCTTCCATGCTTATGAATTGCTTCTACAGTCAGTCCTCTTCTTCTTGTAATAATTATGTTAGACCTGCTGGTGAGTACAACAGCCAATGTTTATTCCTTCACTTAACCTTATCACTGCATCTCAAAATATTAACAAGTGTTTCTCGAAAATACTACATTAGCCTAATTTTCATCAGTTAATTAGTGTTCCTTCATGAATCAAACCTAAAAATTACCGCTCTCATTTGTTAACTTCATTACCTTGTACTTACACTTTATTGATTTTCTTAACATTTAAGATTACTTTGATGTTGTTAGTCTGACAAAGCTCAATTATAATCAATAATGTAACTGTGGTAAACTGGTCGTGGCTCTGGGAACATGGACAAACAGAATGGTTTCACTCTTGCTGGATGGAAGCATTTACTGGATGCTGCAGGAGTGCATTTAATCTTATCAATTTAAGCTTTAGAAAATTTTGAATAGAAAGTTTCCATTCTTTAAGTCTTTGTCTTTCTTTTTCAATAATTTCCTTGATTTCTTGATGGTAAATGTATTTCTTCTATCTTTTCTTCCATCTTCAGTTTGCAACATCCGCCTAACTAGATTTTCCTCAACAATAAAAGGGTGGATGCACATATGCAATAAAAATGCTTTTTACAGTCAATTACCATTGAAATGCAAATTTTTGACCAAATATTGAAAAAAACGATTGACTTTCTTTGAGTGAATTGCTTTATTCTAGAAAATCCTTTCCAAAAAGAAGCCACAATGATCTATTTCTATTGCTCGATTTTACTCTTCCACTGAACTTTTATGTAGCATTTATAATTGTCATTATCAGAAGATTGCAAACATCGTTTAAATGTTTTTTGGGCTTTGAATTAAGGCAAGTATTTGGCTAATTGCCAAATATTGCAACATTTACTTTCACCAAAAATCACCCTTCAGGCCGTGGTTTTTGTTTTTGTATGAAGTCATAGTGATCGTAATTTGTATATTCTGTCAGGTTGGCGGGAGCTACACTAATTTCACCCGTTGTGAATTACTGGTGGCATGATCTTCCGGCTAATGTATCTCAAGAAGCATTCCGCAAGCAACTTCTCCCTGACCAATGGGCAGTGAGAGTTTCTCATCATGCCCCATGGTTGACATACTGGTGGAATACACAAAAGTGGTTTCCATCTTCAAGTGTTATAGCCCATAGCCAGGACATTCTTTCTGCACAAGATAAATTGGTCATGCCACGCTTCGAAGCAAGAGAACACTACGTGGTATACAATTAATCTTTTTTACTTCGTCACGTTCTAATTTATATTGAGGCGCCCTTTTATTCTTAAGATGCTAGTTATAGTTATCATAAAAAAAAACATGAAAATGATGTTTCAATCACCGCGCTACTGATTCGAACTTTACTCATTTTGATTTTCAGATGCGAATAAGGCAACAAGGTGACTTCGAATCTCTTCACCTCGACATGATCATTGGCTTTGGGAAATGGGAATTTGGCCCCACAGACATAGAGAACCCATTTCCGATTGGTGAAGGTTCTGTACACCTGTGGCATGGCATTCAAGACGGTCTCGTGCCTGTGGAACCTATCCGCTACATTGTGAGTAAACTCCCTTGGATTCGCTACCATGAGCTTCCTGAAGCCGGCCACATGTTCTTGTTGGCCGATGGAGTTGGAGACACCATTATCAAATCACTTTTACAGAATGAAAAGTAGCTATCTTCCATTGTTGTACTTTCCTGACAGCTATTTTTAGAGCAGGTTAATACCTCTTTGCCTTAATAGTTTGTTTCATCACACATATTGCCGAGAAATTTCTGTCATGTAAAGCCCACCATTAAGCTTTTCGGTTTTAGGTAAAAACATCGGTTATTTCTGGGTGTTTATGTGAATGTTGGTTTACTGCTACTCTCTCAGTATTGATAATAGCAATTATCGAAATGCATGAAGTGGCACTTGCTTATTTTGGTTATAAAACTGGCGTTGTAAGCTCTTGTTATCTAAACTAAGATGACCCGGATTCATTTACAGTAGTAAGAGCATTCTCTTCTGAGAAACGAACTTCTTGTGACCATTAGCCTTGTCAATTTTCATCCCCCCTGCCAAGTAACTAAGATGTATTACCCTGTTCAGTATTTTCTTTTTATGAGAGTTTAAATATAGACAGCACGATGGGAAGATTGTTGGTTTATACATCACCATATTTTCTGTTTTTCTGCGAGTCTAGGCACTGATTGATTTGTTGTATTAGCCACATTGAGGGAGACTTCCTCTGAAACATTACAGGTGAGGGAGTAGGGAAAAGTACAAATGATAATGGTGGTTGAGGAAGGAATAATTTGAAACTATGGTTCATGGTTCCTAGCCCCCCCCCCCCCCCGCCTCTCCCTTCTTCGTGTATGCTCTTTTTATCCATCCCCTTTCCTTCCAACCCCGCGGACATCGCCTTAGCTGACGTCGCTGCCACCTTCGAACCACCTCAGCCCTTTCTTCCTCTCCTCCAATTACTGCTCCTATTTCTCCCAATTCGGACCTGACGGCCTCGTCCACTGATGTGGAGATGATGGAGGTGCCCCTTCCCTCACCGCCGCTACTGCTGCCGGACCGGACCGCCTCTGCCCTCATCTTCTTCTTTATGGTCATCAGATCGGCCCGTCTACAATGTTTGTGGTCTTTCGCCTTTGATTCCTACAGCTTGCACATCAGTTTCTTCAATTACCAATCCAATATTTGGTCTCTAATTACCGGGAAGGTTTTTCCGCCAACGACGCACATCATCTCCTTTTATGCTCAATTGCCAAAATTTTTTTGTTTTTAATTTTGAAGCTACCAATAGTGATGAGCGATCATTTTTCTCTTGTACAGATCTTCACTAAATTTTCGAATGTGATTTTTTAAAACTTTATTATGCATAAATGGTGCAAGAAGAATATCTTAAGTTCCGTTTGTTAGCACCAAAATAATGTAAATAAAATAAAATTTTCAAAATGATCAGCCTTATTAAAAGTAGGTATTTGATATATTTCATATCTTAAATAATATTAAAAAAATATTTTATATCTAAATTTGTATATGGTTACGTATAAATAAGTGCATAAAATTACTATAATTATTTTTAAGTGGGCCATATACATATGCTCTCTCATATATATTTAATTTTTATTTTTTTCTTATTTCAAAAAGACAAGAGAAACGGAGAATTTTTTTTATACGGAAGAGCACACAAGTAGCCCAAGTGATAATAATCATGATTATATTCAATATAAAAAATATAATAAGCATGTATTAGTTTTTCAAAAAATATGTTATATATGTAATACATTTAGTAAGGTTGGGTGTTTAAAATTTTTAAAATTTTCACGACATTTACATGTATTTCATATTAATCAAACAAAGCCTTACATAATAATATTCGTAGAAGTGACTTTATGTGTTTGCCTTTTGTTATTATTATGCACTCTTAAACCATTTGTCTGGCATAATCGTAACATCATATAGTCACTTTTGTAACAAATTAAACTTGTTTATTAGCTCTAAGGACCGGTACATGATGTCTTAAGAACATATTATCCACTTTTATACAATGCTTGCACCAACCACTAATTGCGTTAATATACGTTATTTACACTATATTTCTTATTATGAGGCATATATCTAATGCGAGTACAAACATATTATACACTATTAATGAAGGACCAATGATGATATTAATGCAAATAAAACTCTTGGTCATGCTATAAAATCACTCAAAATGTTATCCATCGTTATAAGTCACATATTATCAACTTCAATACATTCCTGCATAGAGAAATACATTCGTATAAACATTCACACTATATAATCAAAAAGTTGGAATGAAACGTTGGCTCGCTTGCATGAAAAGCTGATAGAGGCTTCCGATATCCAACATTAGACCTGCTATCCGTTATTGTCAGCACATGTTATTTAAAGAAGTGAGTAAGCCCAAACACGATATTTTTGGATTGGGTCTAGTCGGGTACCTTACCTGGATCTGTTAGCAACACTAGTGGGAGAGAGATATTGGTTTATGAAGGATTTACATTGTATTTTTTTCCATTTTTTATTATTGGTTTACATGTAATTCTTTTGTTAGTTTTGGCTATTTGTGGTTTATCCTTGGAAAATTCTAAGGATGAAATTCTTTTAAAGAAGTGAGTTTATAAAATCTGAGCCCCATGACTCATGATTTTATCAGTTGGTTTGGTTTGGTTTATTGGTTCGCGGCTTGTGTGGTTGGTTCGGATTGGTTCGATGGGTTAGAGACTACATTTCAACTAGATGGGTTGGTCTTGCAAGAGGCTGTGGCATGGAGCACAGGTGTTGTTGTTATGGTTAGGGTGATTCTAGCATTAGAGAGCGTGTTTTGAGGTTTCCAGCAGGTTAGCTCATGCATTTGGAATCACGAATATGTTAGTTATGATCTTCTCTTGATGTAGTCTTGGGATCCATGTCATTTAGTATTTTTGGGGTTTCTTGACCTTCTTGCCTTTGTTCGTATATTGGGTCCCACATGCATCAGTTTGGGTCCCTGGCAATGTGGATGCCATGTCATCTAGGGGTTTCATGCAAGTTCCACTTATGCACTTATTATGGATTTACATCCTTTGCCTTACTAGTTGCAAACTTTCCATAACATTTATAACATTTCACTTGCCTGCTGTAACTCTCACTAATGAATTTTCACCCATGAGTTACAACCTTCCACCACACCTACCCATGGTTGAGGCTATATATACCCCTTATATCATATCTAACTTTAGAACCATCTCCTTTGTGTTCCTTGTATTGCCGACTTTGTACGTCAACTGTCAATTTAGTGTTGTTTTGGCTATTGTGTCCTTCTCGGGCACAATTTAAATCCTATATGAGTCGATCTCTTTCGTTTCAACTCAGTTTTGGTAATTTTTGATTTTTTAAGTTTCTATTTATTGTATATAATCATGTCATACATATTTTACCTTTAGACGCATATTTTTTACCATGAACATGCATACATCATGTAGGATGACTTATTTAGCATTATGTGGATTTGTTGTTAAGCTTAAGGTTCGAGCTTGCCATTAGACTTTGCTTGGAGCTTGGATACTAAGTCCATTAGGCCTCGCTTCTATTTTCTCACTCTATTTTATTGGTGTTTTGGTTTCTACTGTAGGATGGGTAGGGGCCAATTTTATGGAAAACCTTCTCAATTCGAGTCATTTAGATGTCATTGATTTTATTGTCTATTAAAACTCCAAAGATGTGATTTTGAAAACATGAGATCGACCGTAAGTTGC